>CAUYRH010060223.1:0-20142 GCA_963574655.1 Perodicticus potto
AACTGGGACTACAAGCATCCGCCACAACGCCCGGCCCTATTTTGGATGCAGCCATTGTTGTTTGGCGGGCCCGGGCTGGATTCGAACCCACCAGCTCAGGTGTACGTGGCTGGCACCTTAGCCTGTTGAGCCACAGGCACCGAGCCCATACATTGCTTTTATACAGTTTGAATCAAGGTTGTGATTGTGTCTACCCCCCCAGATAGTGTGTGTCGTGCCCATCAGGTGAATTTACTCATCCCGTCCTCCCCTCTTCCACTTGCTTAATTTCCATTGAATTGTATTACCATATGCACGTGTGTGTCTGTTTGTGTGTGTGTGTGTGTTGATCATTTAGCTCCATTTAAAAGTGAGCGCATATGGTGTTTGTTTTTCCATTCTGTGGTACTTCACTTAGGAAGATGGTTTCCAGTTCCATCCAGGTAGTCACAAAAGGTATGAGTTCACTATTTTTTATGGCTGAGTAATACTCCATGGTGTATGTATACGACATTTCATCAATCCTCTTATGTATTGATGGGCACTTGGGTTGTTTCTGTATCTCTGTAATTATGAATCGTGCCACTGTAAACATTCGAATGCAAGTGTCTTTTATAGAATGACTTTCTCCTTTGGATAAATACCCAGTAGTGGGATTGCTGGATGCAATGGTAAGTCTTCTTTTAGTTCTTTGAGGTATCTCTGTACTAGTTCCCAAAGAGGTTGTATTAGTTTTCAGTCCCACCAACAGTGTGTAAATGTTCCTTTCTCTCTGTATCCATGCCAGCATTTGTTGTTTTGGGACTTTTAGATAAAATTCATTCTCACTGGAGTTAGGTGATATCTCATTGTGGTTTTGATTTGCATTTCCCTGATGATTAGAGGCACTGAGCATTTTTTCATGTTTATTATGCCTTAAAGCCCATGGTTTATATTAGGTTTCACTCTTGCTCTTTTACATTTTATGGGTTTGGACAAATGAATAACAACGTGCATCCACCATTATGGTTTCATATGGAGTAGTTTCCTAAAACCATCCCCTATTGTGCCTTTTCCTCCCTCCTTCCCCCTAAGCCCTTACAACCCTTGATCTTTTATTTATTTTTTTATTTTTTATTTTTTTTTTGAGACAGAGCCTCAAGCTGTCACCCTGGACAGAGTGCTGTGGCATTACAGCTCACAGCAACCTCCAATTCCTGGGCTCAAGCGAGTCTCCTGCCTCTGCCTCCCAAGTAGCTGGGACTACAGGTGCCCGCCACAATGCCCGGCCATTTTTTGGTTGCAGCTACCATTTTTGTTTGGTGAGCCTGGGCTGGATTCAAACCCGCCAGCTCAGGTGTATGTGGCTGGTGCCTTAGCCCATTGAGCCATAGGTGCCAAGCTGGACCCAGATTTTTATATGTAATATTATATTACGATTCCATTCAGCTATTTCAAAATCTATTCTAGCATACAGATATATAATTTATGTAAGCATTCCCTTCTTTTTTTCCTTTTTTTATTGATACGTAATAATTGTACATATTTATGGGGCACATGTGATATTGTGAAACATGCATACAATGTGTAATGATCAAAGCAGGGTAATAAGGATAGTTATCACCTCAAGTATTTGTCAATTCATTGTGTTCAGAACAGTTTAAATCTCTTTTAGCTATTTTGAAATATACAATAAATTTTTTTGTTTTGTGTTTTTTTTTAATTGAGACAGAGTCTCACTTTGTTTTCCTTGGTAGAGTGCTGTGGTGTCACAGCTCACAGCAACCTCCAACTCTTGAGCTTAAGTGATTTTATTGCCTCAGCTCCCGAGTACCTGGGACTACAGGGCCCGTCACAACACCCAGCTAGTTTTTTGTTTTTAGCAGGCCAAGGCTGGTTTCAAACCCACCAGCCCTGGTGCATGTGGCTGAGAAAACATTTGGTGTTTTCCACACACTCACTCATTGAGCTACGGCACTACCCCTAAATTGTAATTATTTATAGTCACCCTGCTGTGTTGTCAAACACTAGAACTTATTTCCTCTACTTAAATGTGTGTGTGCGCCCATTAACCAGCCTCTCTTCATCTCTCTATGCTCTTCCTGCCTCTGCTCATTCTATTCCATGAGATCGATAGGGCCCACTTGCTGGACTTTGGTTGTGTTTTGCTATGCATAAGGTACTCCTGTGTGTAATGTGCACCCACCTTTTGGGACCAAACTTTTGAGAAAAAAATATTTTGTTTTAATTTTTTAGTTCAAATTTTTATTTGTTTATATTTAAGTATTTGCTTTTTGTATTATAAAGGAATTTTAACATTTTAAAACATATTATGGTAAAAGACATTTTTTTTGTAACAAATAATTATAAAACACAAGAACAGATACAAAGTACAAGGGATTTTCCAATAATTTTTGTAAAAATATCAGCTGGATTGATAACTGTCACTTGAAGTGTACAAAGAGAAATATGTCACTCTTTATTGGCTAAAAATGCGTTTGCTGCAAGTTTGTTGCAACGTCAACAAAATTGATTACCTTATTCCAGGGTATTATTTTGCATACAGATATTGTTATTACTTTCTAGGGTTATATTTTTAATGTATAAGCATGAATAAAAAAAGTAAAAGCATTTATATAGGTACAGAATTAGTACTACTCATTATAATGTACATCCTTATTTTTCCCTCGAAAATTTGGGCAAAATGTGTGTATTATACACAGCAAAATACAAGTGATATGTTTCTATTTCTGACTGCACAAAAACACTTTTAATGTCTTTATACTATTAAGATGTCCAAATCTCTGAATTTCAGTGCTCTAGGATAAGGATAAGTGTGGAATGACCTGATTCAAGACCATATTGTGTTCAACTGCATTACACAGATGGACCAGTTTTTACTCTAGTAAGAAGGACTTAAGTCTGTCTTACCACACCTTTGCCACCACCAAATATCATATTTTAACTAATCGTTAATTTTATTAAATAAAAAACAAAATTTCCTTGCCTTAATTTGCATTTCTTTGGCTTTTTATGAGTTAAATGCTTCCTGCCTCTTGATGCTCCTCTGCATATTTGCACCGGCCATCCCACGTAAAAACCTCCCTGGAAGATGACTTTAGTCCACTGTTGGAGGAAAAACAATTAATTGAACCTGTTCATACTAAAGTGTAAACTGCGTATCCTCCCTCCCTTCTCATAAGCCCCCTTAGGGCCTAGTACATGGCACATAGTAGAGGTATACAATTTTATACCTTGCGGGGTGGTATCTAAGTTCATAAGAGGGACCTCCCTGGAGGAAGAGATCCTGTGTTTAGCAGCTCTATCCAGCGAGGTAAAAGAGAGGTCTTTTGTTCCCTGCTCACTTGCAGATAGCCCGCAGAGGGCCTTCTGCTTGGGGGAGGGGTCTCTCATCCGCGATAGGATTTGTATCTGTAATTTGTTTTGTTTTTATTAAATCATAGCTGCGTACATTAGTGCAATCAAGGGGTACAATATGCTGGCTTCATATACAATCTGAAATGTTTTCATCAAACTGTTTAACATACCCTTCATGGCATTTTCTTAGTTATTGTATGAAGATATTTGTTTTTGTTTTGTTTTTTTTTTTGTTTTTGAGACAGAACCTCAAGCTGTCACCCTGGGTAGAGTGCTGTGCATCACAGCTCACAGTAACTTCCAACTCCTGGGCTCAAGCGAGTCTCCTGCCTCCGCCTCCCAAGTAGCTGGGACTACAGGCACCCGCCACAACGCCCGGCCATTTTTTGGTTGCAGCCATCATTGTTGTTTGGCGGGCTCAGGCTGGATTCGAACCCGCCAGCTCAGGTATACGTGGCTGGCACCTTAGCCTGTTGAGCCACAGGCGCCGAGCCTATGTGAAGACATTTGTATTCTGCATTTAGTAAGTTTTGCCTGTATCCTTCTAAGATGCACCATAGGTGTGGCCCCACCAATTACCCTCACTCCACCCCAATCTCCCCCTCCCCTCCCTTCCCATATTCTTGTACTATAGTGGGGTTATAGCTTTCATATGAAACCTTTAAATTAGCTTCATAGTAGGGCTGAGTGGATACTTTTTCTTCCATTCTTGAGATACTTTGCTAAGAAGAATATGTTCCAGCTCCATCCATGTAAACATGAAAGAGGTAAAGTCTCCATCTTTCTTTAAGGCTGCATAGTATTCCATGGTATACATGTACCACAATTTGTTAATCCATTCGTGGGTCGATGGGCACTTGGACAGGTGAAACTTACTAAATGCAGAATACAAATGTCTTCATACAATAACTAAGAAAATGCAATGAAGGCTATGTAAAACAGTTTGATGACAATATTTCAGATTGTATATGAAACCAGCACATTGTATGCCTTGATTGCACTAATGCACACAGCTATGATTTAATAAAAAAAGAAAAAAAAAAAAACAACAGCACCCATATGATGTTATTAAATATATCCAGTTATTAAAAAAAAAAAGGAAAAAAATATCTATAGCTATATATTGCCTGTACAACAGGTGATGTTTTGGGATATGAAATGTTAATCTTGACACTGATATGGCTGTATAAGATGGGGGCTGGAAGCCTCCATCCTGCTGAGGAGACCTGGTCCTGTCTTCCTGATATCTTTGCCGTCAATCCCCTCAGGGTTGAAAGCCTGCTCTCATCAGCCTGCTTAATAGACACTCCTAGCCCTTTCCAAACTGTGTCCCTTGGCCACACAGTGGCTTTCCCAGTAAAGTGTTTTTTGCTGAAGTCGTCCTGCAGCCCCGCTCAGCAGGCATACCAGAACTACCTTGCAGATGAGAGCTCCATTTTGCCTGGCAGCTTAATCCCTTCCCCTGGGCTCTATTCAAGATCACTTGCTCTCCCAAACTAACTCCAGCAAGTGGCCAGGTCCAAAAAAAAAGGCCTCTGTCTGAAAACCTCCGCTAAACCAGCTGGCCTCTGGCAGCACGCAATCACTTGCCTTCTGTGCCAGTTCTTCATTGGACTCGATCTCTTCATTGGTTCCTGGAGTCTCCTGCTGCCTCCCAGTGCCCCTGAAGCTGTTTCTGGGCAGGGTCCCCCAGACAGAGGTGGCTGGAGTCCTTCTCCCCATCTCACTATAAGTGGCTGTAAAGGAGATGTTACTAGTCCACCATCATAATTCTTACCCCACATATAAGATTTTTAACCTAATAAGAGAAAATCCATTTTTAGAAGTCTCATTTGCTACATTTACCTTCCTTCTCAGTTGAAAGAATGAAGCACAATGGCCACAACTTTGTTAAAGACTAAAATCCAACAGGTAATTTCAACATCATCTCCTACTCTAGTTGGAAAGACTAACAGGCAGTCTAGAGAGGTTATCAGGTCACTTGGCACAACAGGCACAGGGTCAGAATAGTACTTCCAAATAAGCAATATCATCAAAGCAGCTTGCAATATATAAGCTCCTATACCTCTCCAAGTCATCTATTATATCATTAATTCATTGAATTAAGCAACACTTATAACCCATTTTATCTTGTCTGAGTTGTTCAAGTTTTAGAAGGAGGAGAACAGGAGGAGGGCCCCAAGGACATTGCACCCAAACTCAAGTTGAGCACTAGCAACCACTCCCAGTGGTCAGTCCAGTTGCTCTTGGTAGTGCACAAACGGCTGCTGGGATAGGGGTGTGCAGCCTATGCCAATGGCTGTGCCTGTGCCAGTACAGTCTTAATTTATTTCTTAATCTCTTCATTTACCCATTCCACATTCAGAAACATATTATTTAATTTCCATGTGGTTGTATATTTTGCATTGTTTTTCTCGTTATCAATTTCTAGTTTTGTTCCATTGTGATGAGAGAAAATATTTGGTATGATTTAATTTTCTTGTTTTTAAAGACTTGTTTCATGTCCTAACACATGGTCTGTCCTTGAGAATGATCCCTGAGCTGAAAAGAAAAACATGTATGTAATCTGCAGCTGTTAGATGAAATATCCTATAAATATCTACTATTCATTTGGTCTACAGTGCAGATTAAGTTCAATTTTTCTTTGTTGATCTTCTGTTTGAATGATCTGTCCAAAGCTGACAATGGAGTGTTGAGGTTACCAGTGATTAGTGTATTGGGGTCTATCTTTCTCTTTAGTTATGATAATTTTTGCTTTGTATATATGGGTACTCCATTGTTGCATATATATTTAGAATTGTAATATAGTTGATTTATTTATCATTGTGTAATAACCTTCTTTGTCTCTTTTTTACAGTGTTTGTCTTGCATCTATTTTATCTGATAGAATGTAGCCATTTCTGATCTTTTTGGGTTTCCATTTGCATGTAATATCTCTTTTCATCTCTTTATTTTCAGCCTATTTATGTCTTTACAGGTGAAGTGGTTTCTTGCAGAAAACATGTATTTGGCTCTTGTTCTTTCATTCATTCAGTCCCTCTACATCTTTTGATTGGAGAGCTTCACATTCAATGTAGTTATTAATAGGTTTGGACTTATTCCTGCCCCATGTTAAAGCTAACCTAAATCCATTTTCTTCACCCCCCCAATGGAGGGACATGATCAATTATCATTCTGATTATGTAGCCCTGGTCTTCCAGCCCTGGTTAAGCAAAAACAATAAAATGGCCAAGTTTGCTTCCCAAAGAGGTTTTTATAGAAAGGATCTTGTAACCCAGTGACTTTTCTGTCCCTGCCCTCAACCCCCGTGTATTCTTCTTTTATTTTCCAGGACTCCCCAGTGATTATCTATGTCATAGCGGTCTGACCCTCCATTCCCTCAATATATAGGTATCTAAATTGTATGGAAATTAAGAAACTAATCTACTTTAACTATAGATGAGTTCTAGTTCTCCAAGGTCTGTGCTTCTAAATGTTGGGTAAATTTTCAAATGCATGGTAAATAGGATCCTGGATTCTATCATGTCAAATATGTTTTTTATCTTCATTATGTTTGCATTTTAATTACAAATATTTCTCATAGTTAAACCTTAAAGGTTCTCTGCCCAGAATGATTCCACAACCCTCAGCTCTCCAAGTCATTTATTATATCATTAATTCATTGTACAGACACAAATGCATGCATTTAAAAATATGCTGAGCACTTTTTGGGCACTGTTCTAGGCACCAAGATTCGAAGATATGTTTATTATTCTCAAAAAGCTCACAGAGCATTGGGAGAGAAACATGTCCTATTGTCATATTTAAATACAATATGATAAAGGCCTTAATATGGGCATATTTGTGGCTGTGTGAGCAACAAACAGATATCTAAATTAATTTTAGCAATTATTGGACAGTATTGCTTCAAATAATGAAGTTTGCAAGAGAAACCAGCTGTAGACATAATGGACTTAGAATTCAAATAACATCATCAGGATATTTCCCTTCTTTTGGTTTCATTGCATTTGTTTGGCTTTTAGCTGATGGCAAAGCTGCCTGGAGTGACTAGGGCTGACTCTAGCCCAAAAAAGAATGAGAAGAGGCCCAGGTACATGGATGAGCCATAGCTTCCTAAAGATGTATCTGTGTAGTAAGATCAGCTCTACATACTCAATTCAGAAATAAAACTGCTCTTTACATGGTCTTTTCAATAACACTGCCCTGCATTCTCAACTCTAATTTGAAAAGACTTCATGACACAATTTTTTTAGCCATGGAGAGGAGCTTAGATTGATGAGTATATCACAGTGATGAAAACAATGGCCTCTGGGAACCACTAAGGCCCCAACAGATTCAGGTTTGGCTTCAGAGACAAGCCTATTTGAGGTCTCTACTCTCTTTGGGATATGACAAAGAGAAGCCTTCACAGGCAACAAAATTTTTTTAGTTTCAGATCCATCGTAGCCAGAAGACAATCTCATTTTATAGGGAAGGAATGGAAACCAAAAGGTTGTGATTTATGTTTCCACAGTCAATAATTATCAGTGGATGGATTAGATACGGTGGAAAAGAGCTGAGTAAATGGGGAGATATATCCGAAGAAATTTTCCAGAAAGCAGCCTAGAAGACAAAGAAATGAAAAATAAGGAGGAGAAATTAAGAGATAGGGAAGATATAAAAAGGTTTACTATATGTTAAATTAGACTTACAGAAAGAGAGAATAATAAAATGATAATAAGAGCTAACAAGAATATAGGATTTATTACTGCGTACTCCTGATTTGAGGTACACTCAGATAAATTAACTTATTGATGTTCTTAATAAGTCTATAAAATAGATATTAATGTTATTTCCATTTTACACATGAGGAAACAAACATGGCAAACTTATAAACATTCGTGTTAAGTCCACAGAGATGCCAAGCAGCCTGGCTTTGTGTTCTTAACAAATCAGCAATATTTTAAGGGATTATAGCATAACAGTATCCAGAATATTAAATGATAATAATATTGATGGAATCCAGGAAACTCCACAAATGCCAAACATGATATGAAAAAGAAAGCACTAGACACATTTGAGTTAGCATGTACCACTGTGGAGAAAAAGGAAAGCTCTTAGAGAAAACAAATAGAGATCATTACAAGAAAATGGGCACGTGACTGATGGCCAGTCCCACAACAGTTACACTGGCAGTCAAGACAGACCTTTAGTATTCTGGGAGAATGTAGCTATCATCCTAGAATGCCAAGCTTGGGAAAAGCAACTTTAGAAAATGAGGATGAAACAATGATATATCAGGCAAAAACTGGAAGTTTAATACCCAGAGATTCTCACAAACAAAACTGAAGAATGTGTTTTGAGAAATGGAAGGAAGATATGATACGTGAGATTGGAGGATGAACAAAAACACTGGCAGCGATGTGGATAAAGGTGAACAAATACTGGCTATTTAAAACAATAATAATTATTTATTAGGGAGGGGGGAAAAGGATCAAAATAAAACACTGGAGCATAGTAGGATAGGAGGAAGGTAACAGAAGTTAAAATTTTCCAAGGTCCTGGTGTTGCTCTCAAGGAAGGCAGACTTCTGGTGACAACTGTACAGTTTGCCCACTACACCAAAGTATGAGGACATGCTGAATCTCAGAATTCTCCTCCATTGACACTCCCTGCAATGCAAAGGGGCATGATCTCCTGTGTTCATCACTATGTCTTCGTTGCCTGGAATAGTGGCTGGCACATCATAGGCATATAACAAAAGCATTGAATGAATTAATAAATGAGTAAATAAATTTTAATGACTATTTTAAATGTTTCATAGTTAAGTATAACTCAGTTTGGCTGCCACATAAGCATATGAAAGGAAGTCATAGGTGATAAGGCTGAAAATATTGGTTGGTTCTAGATGATCTAAAAGTAATCTACCTAACAAATATCATGAGGTAGAGGAGAAATGTGGTGGATTGTATGGTGTGCTAAGTGCCCCATCTTTTTCACCCAATGTATCCAGTTGTTATCACTGATATATCAAAAATGGAAATGTAGTTTCATTATGCAAAACTTCTAAAATAATTAAGAATGGAAAATGTACACATTGGCTGCTGTTTGAGAATGAGGACTTTACAATTCATTTTATACACCTAGTGTCATTTGAAATAAAATGAATCCACATAACATTACTTCTGTGATTAAATTTTAAAAGATCAGGTGAGTCAGGCCACACAGGGCTTTGAATGCCAAGCAGAAGAGGGGAGACTATTATTGAGCTATGAAAACATGCTTTGTGGAGTGTGTCTTCTTTTTATACAGGCTCACAAAGGGTCATGAAAGAATCTAGGATGGCAGGGAGGGAAATCAGATGGTGTAGGATGGGGAGGGGGCAAGATAAGAGTTTGGAGTCAGGCCAAATGCTGAGAAATGTCTCGTGAGGTTTCTTGTTTCACACTCTCATTTGCCAGAACTCCCTGTGCAGGAAATCACAGGGTTGTCCAGCATCTTGATAAGCCTCACTTGGTCACCAGGTTTCACTCAAGCTCCTACAGGCTCCTCCATCCAGAGGGCAGAAAAGTATCCTGGGCTGTTTGCCAATCCCAGGAAAGTGCTTCCTTCTCAACTCACCACCTCCAGCAGGAAGAATGGGGATGAGGTAAGAGTGTTCAAGGATCATCTTCTTTCAAAGGCAGTTTGGGTTTTCCTCTCCTAGTCCACCTCCCAATAAGTTTATCTTGAGGGTGATTCTTCAGCAAGACTCTGGAGATATGAAGCTCTTCCGAGGGAGTTTTGGATGCTGGCAGTTTAGATGGTGGGAGATTCAAGTGGGGTCAACCAGTTTCTTTACATTTCTGTCTTACCTCCCTATATTCTCTCCTTCTCTTCAACCATTGAAATCTGCAATTGTGGAGAGAAATATTTGGCTATTTTTAATTTAGGGAATGTGATAGTGTGTAGGCAATACTTCTCAAGCTAAATTGTTAATACATCAGGTTTCATGGATTTGGTTGCTATTCAAAAGACTTTTTCTTTGTATCCATTGTATCTCTTTGATGTCCCAGCAGAAAACACTGCTCAGACACACTAAATGGGTAGGTAAGAAGAGTTTAATGAAGAGACTTTTACAAAGGTGTGGTTAGGGTGAAGGGAAACATCTAAAGAATGATGAAGTCCTCATCATCATTCTTCATGAAGAGTGATGAAAGGAAGAGTGAAGCACTGTTACTATTGCTAGGCCAATGGGATAAAGAGAAGGAAAATTATGAGAATTCCAGAATGTGCTGAAGCTGTAGCTGGGAAGGGGCCACCAGACAGGGGCTATGTCCTTAAGTAGGATGATGATGCCGCTGCGAACTCACAGCCTACAAGGGAGAGAACCAGGAAATTAAAGCCCCTGAAATCATTCCCCTCCTGCTCGCCAATCTCCTGTTAATATGTTTCTTTGACTAAATGCAACCAGGAACTAGAAAGAAGGATAGCCCATTTATAGCCCACAGAGATGTCTCCTCCCAGGATGCAGGAGAGGGTAGAAAAGGGTAGACATGAGATCTTGATGGCAAGTGGGAAAAATTCATTTCTTCCTATAGCCTCTTAACAGTTTGTATTTCCTAGGAATCTATCTCAATGTGATTGGATCAATTTCTCATTCTATAAGATCTCCTCCCAGTTAGTTTGCTTTGTTTTTGACCTCCCATTTAGTGTCACTTCTTTGTACTAATATCTCACTATCATCCCAAATGCCTTGAGAATGGACTGTAGTCAAAAAAAGGGTAGGAGTACACAGGTATTTGTAATTTTGGCTCTTCTAAAGAGAAACTATTATAAAGGTGACTTGGATAGGAAAGAAAGTTTTTTACTCCTTGATTAATGACACCAAGATGTTAGACATCAAAGCTCCTTCCGATTTGCCACCCCCAGCCTGAAAAAGATACCCTCATCCTTATGCTACCACATGGGTCCTGAACACATCAGCATTTCGGCCCTGGGGAAGAGAAGAAAGAGCAAAGGCAGAGTTGGTTATATTACTTCTTTTCACCTCCTGTTGACTGTCACCTGATCACACGGTGCCATCAGCATCAAGGGAGGCTGAGATATGGGGTCCTTTTTCTGATCTAAGACTCTCAGAGTTATTATGTGTAAGAAGAGGAAAATGACTACTGGAGCAACTAGCTAGCAGTCTCTATAACCCCTGATTCTCTCTTGGAATCTGTGCTTGCATAGAGTTTTCTCAGGAGTGCTTCATAAATAGTGAATGATGTAGCCATGGAAAACAAGTCAACATGGGAATGGGCTCCAGGAGACCAAGGCTGGTACCAGGCCTGCTGTTCACCATATGGTCTCAGGAAAAGCTTTTGTGCTCCTTAAGTCTGGGTTTCTTCCTTTGTTAAATGAGAGTATTACAATAGATGAGGGATATTAGCTGGAAGCTGGGGATACAATAGTGAACAACCAGGCAGGTCTGGGCATTATAGAGCTTTGAATTTAATAAGGGAGACAAAAAAAATAGACATACACTTAAAAATAGAGCTGTATTATATCCAGCTCTGTGGATGACCTTGTAGCTGGAATCCCACTGCTATTCTAGCCAAAGTCAGCCCGAGAGACACAAGAGATGAAGAAGACACAGGGTCAGAACACCCTCTGAAACCAAGGTACCTCTGACAGCCAGAGGGCAAGGGTTGGGTGTGGCGGAGCCGCAGACAGAGCTGAGGGTTCAGGCACTGCCTCTGCTACTGCCTCTGCCACTAGTCTGGATAAGTCTAGACTCAACCTCTATGAGGCTCAATTTCCTTGTGAAAAAGAAGATAATGACGATGATACCCCCTCATAAGGGTTGCAGCACAGATTAGAGGGAGATGGTATGTGTAAGGTATTAGCACAGTGCCAAATGCCACATAGTTAATTTTTTTAAATGGATAATACTAAACCAACAAGGACTTGGACAGGTATTTGTACAAAATGTTCATAGCCACATTATTCATAATAGCCAAAAAATAGAAAAAACCAAACTGTCCATCAACAAACAAATGATTTAAAAAAATGTGACTTACCCATACAATGGAATATTGTTCAACCTTGGAAGGAGTAGGGTCCTGATACACGCAGCCTAGATGAACCTTGAGGACGTGATGCTTGGTGGAATAAACCAGACACAACAGGACAGATGTTGTATGGTCCCTCTCATATGAAGTACCTAGAATGGTTAGATTTATAGACAGAAAGTAGAATAGAGGTTACCAGCACCTGGGACAGAAGAGAGGAACGGAGAGATAGTTTTGGATGGATATAAAGCTTCATTTGGGGATGATATGGAAGTTTTAGAGATGGATAGTATTAATGGTTGCACAACAATGTACATGAACTTAATGCCACTGAACCATATACTTAAAATGGTTAAAATGGTAAAGGTTACATTATTTGTATTTTACAATAAAAAATGGACTAAACCATCTCCTAAATGGTCTATAGCCCTGTCAAAAGCTGAAACAAAACAAAACAAACCAAAACAAAATAAGACACCCAAAACCCTCACAAAAACAGAGTTGCAAACTGTCCACTGCCATGAGTAAAAGAGCCAAGATGCCTTGAAGGAGGGCAACAGATGTTGTGGTTTTCCTCCATATCCTTATCAGGCCAACCCGGGCCATTGGAACTAGGAGAGCATGTGATGGATGCATTCATCATCCTTGATGCTAACTCTGCAACCCCCAAAAGGACATATCCCCTTTCCATGTGGAGGCCTCCTGTGTCAGTCCTGTGCAGTGTGGATTGATATCCGTCTTTTCTGAAGCAGAAAAGGGCTCATGCATTCAGTGGCTTACTCCCACTTGACTTCTATTCACATCTCTTCCCCTTCTTTGATCGTTACCACTTTTTTGACTGTTAGCACTTAATGCTGCTTAAATTTGCTTAATCAAGGCTCAAACAATCATGATTTTAAAGTTCTATTTTGGATTTGACTTGAGCATTACTTGTTGGTTATCTTCTTCCTGTGTGTGTACTTGACACCAATCTCTGGCAATGGGGCTACAGACTGGTTAAGAACAAGGACTCTGACACAGACCTGTGGATTCAAATGTAAACTCTACCATTTGTTTGCAAGAGACCTGGAGCACATCACTCAATCTATTTGTGCTTTAGTCTCCTTATCTATAAAATGGGAATAATAATACTGCCCTCATTAGGCCCTGCAGAGGGTTAAAAGGCTGTACCTGAGGAGCACCCCCCTCAGCTGCTTTCACAGATGGTGAGTGGTAGGCACTGATGTGAGAAAGGTCTCCTTAGCAAGTGGAATTCACCAACATCTGCCTTTTCACCCCAAACTCTGAACAATGTAAAAATGGACTGGGCACTTTTGCTATTTCCCACCCCCTTCCCCAAAGAATCCTTTTCAGAGATGCTGTAATCGGCAAAGCAAACTCTACTCAAAATCAGTTGGAGGAGAGTGGGGTCCTCCTTAGAAACTTCCTCAACTCCTTTCAGTCAGCCTCACTGCCACCTACCTCTCTCCTTTTCCCAACTTGCCCCTTTCTCCTCTAAAATGCAGAGCAATTCAAATAAGCCCTAAATCCTCTCCCTAAACTATGGGCTTAAACTCCTGTGGGCGCTTATCCTGACCCTCCCTGGGTTAGGGACACAACGGTGCCCATCACTGGCCATCTGTGAAGGCAAAGGAGTCCTTTCGAATACACCATTGTTCCACAAAAGGAAACATGAGGATTGAAAATGTTCTTCATTTCCTTACATGTGTGTTTTCTGGTGACTAATTTCATTTTTTAAATGTTTTAAATGTTACATTTAACACAAATTTTCAACTACTGTTTGACTCCCCATTTATTTATTCATCTTTGGATTACAATTTTTTGAACATCTACCGTGTCTCTGACATGGAGCTAGGCCCTGAGAATCCAGAATTGGACAAAAGAAAAGTGCTTCCCCATTGAGTCATTTCTAGCCCCTTTCTAAGTGTGATCGTTCTCGTACCTGTTCTAGCAAGAAGTCACATTTCCTTCATGACAATAAATCATGATCTCCATTCTGCCTAGTGAATGGACTCCTTAGTTACTAAGGATGGCCTGGGTCCTGCCTGGGCTTCCTATTTCCAGCCCCACAGAGGAAACTTCTAACCCAGGAGAGAAGGAATGCTCGGTTCAGGGACCTGTCTCTTCTTGTTTCACACAGCCTGCCCAGATTTTCTCCTCCCACCTCCAGGGGACATGACATGGCCTAATACAGTGAGTGGGGTGCTTGGACCTTAGACCATTCTCACATCAGTAGAAGACATGACAGTTGGAGGAGAGAGAGCTCAGTCTTTAGAGTAAGTGAGAACTGGGTTTAAATCCAGGCGCCAGGACTCCCTGGCCTTCAGTAAATAGTTTACACTTTTCAAGCCTTTGTTTCCTCCACCCATAACACATGGTTGGCAATTCCCACATAGCAGGCAGTGCTGAGAATCAGTGATCACCACCCAGGTGCTCATATCTTTTTTGTGTTTGCAGGAGCACTGATGGAGGGTTTCTGAGCATGAACTCAACCATTCCTCCAGTGACTGAAACCACAGCAATGAATGGAAATGAACAGGACCCTTTTCCAGCTTGTGGCAAAGCGTCTCTGATCCTGATCTTGCTAATCCTCACGATTGCTCTGGTCGGGCTGGCCGGAAACTCGGTTGTGCTCTGGCTCCTGGGCTTCCGCATGCGCAGGAACGCCTTCTCAGTCTACATCCTCAACCTGGCAGGGGCTGACTTTCTCTTCCTCGGCTTCCTAATTATAAATTACCTGGGGATCCTCATTAGCAACTTGCATAGCATATTGGTCTTCATCCCTAACGCCTTCACCACTATGTTGACTTTTGCCTACCTTGCAGGTCTGAGCATACTGAGCGCCATTAGCACTGAGCGCTGCCTGTCGGTCCTGCGGCCCATCTGGTACCGCTGTCACCGCCCCAGACACCTGTCTGCGATCACGTGTGCCCTGCTCTGGGGCCTGTCCCTGCTCCTGAGCATCCTAGAAGGGGAGTACTGTGGCTTGCTGTTTAGTTGGCTTGACGATGATTGGTGTCCCATGTTTGATTTCATCACTGCCGCGTGGCTGATTGTTTTATTTGTGGTTCTCTCTGGGTCCAGCCTGGCCCTGCTAGTGAGGATCCTCTGCAGCTCCCAGCGGATGCCGCTGACCCGGCTGTATGTGACTATTGCGTTCACAGTGCTGGCCTTCCTCATCTGTGGCCTGCCCTTTGGCATCTACTGGTTCCTCTTAATCTGGAAAGTTACTGTGTACCCTTGTTACCTCCATTCGGTTTTACTTGCCCTGTCCTGTGTCAACTGCAGCGCCAACCCCATCATTTACTTCTTCGTGGGCTCCTCTAGGCAGCGGTGGTGGCGTCAGCAGAGGAGGACCCTCAAGCTGGTTCTCCAGCAGGCTCTTCAGGACACCCCGGAGGTGGAAGATAGTGAAGGAAGCTTTCCTCGGGGATCCCTCGAGATGTCCGGCAGCAGTCTGGTGTAGCGACTGACAGCCTCTGATTGGGTCAGACCGATGTAGTTTTGAGAACCAACTTTCCCCATCACTGCTTGGGAGTTTGTTTGAGATAGAATTTCACTCTGTTGCCCCAGGCTGGAGTGCCATGGCGTCACCCTAGCTCACAGCAACCTCAAACTCCTGGGCTCAAGTGATCTCTGCCTCGGTCTTGTAGCTGGATCTACTGGCGCCCCCTATAATGCTTACCTAATTTTTTTTTTTTTCTATTTTTCAGTAGAGACACTGTCTAGCACTTAGACAGTGTTGGTCTGGAACTACTGAGCTCAAGAGATCCTCACGCCTCAGCCTCCCAGAGGACTAGGATTATCATCCCCTGATCCTAAAACTGTTAAAGTAATGGTCTTCCTCCTAAAGATTGAATGACACAACGTCTGTTAAACAAACACCAAGTGCCCCAGTGCAGTGTCTCTGGAACTGCGTCACAGGAGCCCTATACTTCCCCAGTGACCTGTGGCAACTTTTGGGTCCAGAACTACTCCCACTTTTGATGAATCCCACCTTCAGCAGAAGGCTGAAAGCTGTGCAGGAAAATTCTAAACTTTGGTCATTGCACTAAATAGGAAGGAAAAAAAAATGTTGCACTTTTAACAAGTTTCTTTTTTCTCTTCCCTGAGATTTGTCTCAAATTAGAAAAATGAAATACTAATCTAGGCCCCAAAGAGCAGTCTTCTTTAATTTTGGCAGGACTTAGAATATCTCCCTAGCTTTATAAATGTTTATTGAATAAATGACTTAATGGATGAATAACCTGATGAATTTTTAAGTTATGCTGCCCAAAATCTCCATTTACCAAATTGAAGCCATCATCTTTAAATTTGTTGCTTTCACTATCTTCAACCTTTGCAAACACAAAGTTAGGTTTTATAACCAGATAAATCACTGTCAAAGCATAATTAAGGCTTCAGGCACACATTCTTTTTGTGTTTTCCTTTCAAATGCTTTGGCTTTGCCCAGTTCTCCCTTTCTAGGGGTCTGGAATCCCTCATGTTTCCAATGTGTCTTACTTCCCTCTATGTTCTTTGAGAATAGGATGGATGTCAGATGCACCTTTTATTCTGAAGAGCTTACAGTATTTACTATATTAATTGAAATTCACATATTTTATAAATTTATATATTCTATAAAAATAATATATGAATTTAAAATACATCTTTAAATAATTTTCATTTTTAATTAAGGCACAATTAAGAGAGAATGATATGTACAGATCATAAGTGTACAGTTCAATGAGCTTTTTAAAATGGGAATGCAACTTTGTAACTCAAACTCCATTCAAGCATGAAGCATTTTCATCACCTCTGAACGTTCCCTTGAGCTCTCTTCACATTACCCTTCTGCTCCCACAGGCGACCATTGTACCTGTTTCTAACACTGAATATTAGTTTTGTCTGACCTTTGACTTTATATATTTAGAATTGTGCAATGTGTACTTTTTTGTTCTTAGCTCTTACACTCAACAGAATATTTTAAGGATTTATCTGTGTCATCGCATAACATTTATCAGTAATTTGTTCCTTTTATAAAGATGACTACTATTTCATTGTATGGATGTATCACAGTTTAACTGTTTTCACATGGGTAGATATATGTGTAGTCTTCAAGTTTTGACTACTAGGAATAAAGATATTGTGAATATTCCTATTCAAGTCCTTTTGTAGGTGTGTGTTTTCATTTCTCTTAGAGTGAAACTGTTGAATCACAGGAAAATGTATGCTTAACTCTCTAAGAAATGACCAGTCTATTTCCTAAAGTGGTTGTATTATATCACGTTCCCAGGAAAACTGTATGAGTTTTCCTGTTGCTCTACATACTCCCCCAAAATATGGTACTGCTAGTCTTTTTGAATTTCAGCCGTTGTAATGAATGTGAAGTGCTATCTCAGTGTTTTTAAATTTGCATTTCTGTAATGATTTAGTAAATGGAGCATCTTCATACACTTATTGGCTGCTCATTTTTCTTTCTGCACTGTTGGCTTAAGTTTTGCTCATTTTAATTAAATATTTCTTTTCTTCATTACTAACTTGTAGAGTTTTTATATATGCTGAATGATTCCTTTGATAGTTATGCATTTTGTAAATACTTGTCCTGTTGGTGGTTTGCCTATACATTTTTTCTTATTTACTTACTTTTAATCATGTATATATTCCTGGGGTACCATGTGATGTTTCAATCAATTTATACATTGTATAAAGCCTAAATAAAGTTAACTAACACCTTTCCAACTTTGTCTTGGTGATGAGAACATTAAAAATCTATTAGCAATTTTGAAATAAGCAATTGTCAACTGTGGTCACAATATGCAATAAATCACTGAAAATAATTTCTCCACTCTAACCAAAACTTTCCACCATTTGATCGGTATCTTTCCTTTCTGCCTTCCACCTTTGCTCTCCAGCCTCTGGTTACCTCTTTTCTACTGTATGTTTCTATGTAATTGATGTTTTTAGATTCCACATATAAAGGAAATCATACAGTATTTGCTTTCCTTTTTTGTACCTACCTATATCACTTAGCGTAATATCCTCCAGATTCACCTATGTTGTCCAAAAGGCAGAATTTGCTTCTTTTTAAGGATGTATAGGTTGCTTCCATATCTTATTTTTGTGAATAATGCTGAAACAAGCATGGAAATGCAGATATAGCTCCCAAATACTGATTTTGACTCCCTTGGATATATACCCAGAAGTGAGATTGCTGGATCAGATGGTAAGTCTGTTTTTAGTTTAAGAAACCTCCATTGTATTTTCCAAAATAGCTGTACTAATTTACATTCCCACCAACAGTGTGCAAATGTTCCCTTTTCTCCATATCCTTGTTAATGCTCATTTTCATCTTTTGTATTATAGTCGTGCCAGTAGGTGTGATGTGATATCTCATTATGGTCCTAATTTACAGTTCCATAATGATCAGACATGTTGAGCATTTTTTCATGTATCTGTTCGTCATTTGTATGTCTTCTTTTGAGACATATCTGTTCAGGTCCTTTGCCCATTTTTAATAGGGTTATTTGTTTCCTTATTATTGAGTTGTTTGAATTTCTTATATATTTTAGGTAAGAGGCCTTTATCATACATATGGTTTGCAAATATTTTTTTTTAATTTATGATTAATACATAATAATAATTTTATATTTTTATGGGGGTACAATATGGTGTTTCCATGCTTGTTTCCACCACAACTGTTCTTCATTTCTTCATGATAAGAACATTGAAGAACATATTCAATGAGTTGTTAACTCTAGTCATCTTACTATGAGACAGAGAGCGATTTATAAATATTTTCCTCTAATCTGTGGGTTGCTTGTTCACCCTGATGATCATTTCCTTTGTTATGCAGCAGATTTTTAGTTTGGTATAATCTCATTTTTCTATTTTTGTTTTCATTGCTTATGTTTTTTGGGTCCTATACAAGAAGCCGTTGCCCAGATCAATGTCATGGAGCTTTCTCCCTATGTTTTCTTCTATTAGTTTTACAGTTTCAGGTCTTGCATTTAAGTCTTTAATCCATATTAAGTTTACTATTGTATATGATGAGAGATAAGGGTCTACTTTTATTATTCTGTTTGTGGATATCCAATATTCCCAAAGAATTTATTAGAGACTGTTCTCTCCCTTTTGTGTATACTTGGTACTTATGTTGAAAATCCACTAGCCATAAATATTTGAGTTCATTTATGGTTTTTTTTTAATATATACATGCTGCTTTATTATTATTATTGTGGATATACTTTTTTTCTAATCCGTTCAACTATTTTCTAGTTTCTGAAATTGGTTTTAATTGTTTTTATTGAGTTTTTTGTTTTACTGAAGGTTTATTTATTTATTTATTTTATTTTTACATATACATGTGTTAATTAGGTTTCCACTTTTTGCCTTCACAGAATTTAAAAGGCTTAAAATTCAATAACAATAACAATGTTTAAGATAAGGATTAGAAACAAAAACCAAGTAAAGAATGAACGAAGATAAATACATTCGGAAAAGAAAACAGATGATTACTGCATCGAAATATCAAGCAATATTAGCAATAATAATGCCAAGAAAGCAACATACACATTGTCAAATAAGACATTATAGAGTGCTTTGACTTTGAAGCTCAGCATGAAGTCATCAGTTGACTTCTTATTTTTTTTCCAAAGTCTCAAAAAATAGACAACTAATATCATACAAATAAAAGTAAAGAGAATTTCAAAAAATAGATCATGCCAAACCCTATAGATAATACAAAAATAGAAATATTTCAAAATCATTGTGCTTGATCTAGATACACCTGATATTGAAATTGGAGAAAATA
>CAUYRH010060226.1:0-17610 GCA_963574655.1 Perodicticus potto
GTTTGGAGAATACTTAGAGATCTAAAAATTGACCTTCCATTCGATCCTATAATTCCTTTACTAGGTATATACCTAGAAGTCCAAAAATCACATTATAACAAAGACATCTGTACCAGAATATTCATTGCAACCCAATTCATAATTGCTAAGTCATGGAAGAAACCCAAGTGCCCATTGATCCATGAATGGATTAATAAATTGTGGTACATGTGTACCATGGAATATTACACAGCCTCAAAGAAAGATAGAGACTTTACCTCTTTCATGTTTACTTGGATGGAGCTGGAACATGTTCTTCTTAGCAAAGTATCTCAAGATTGGAAGAAAAAGTATCCAATGTACTCAAGCCCTACTCTGAAGCTAATTTAACGGTTTCTTATAAAGGGTATAACCCAACTATAGCACAAGAATATGGGGAAAGGGGCAAGGGAGGGGAGGAAAGGGTTGAGGTGGAGGTGGAGGGAGGGTAATTGTGGGGCCACACCTACGGTGCATCTTAGAAGGGTACAGGCGAACCTTACTAAATGCAGAATACAAATGTCTTCATATAATAACTGAGAAAATGCCAGGAAGGCTATGTTAATCAGTTTGATGAAAGTAGTTCAGATTGTATATGAAACCAGCACATTGTACTCCTTGATTGCACTATTGTACACAGCTATGATTTAATAATAAAGACAATAAAAAAAAACCTCTCAAAACTCATATGTCAACAAAATTAAATGATAAAAATATTCAAATTTAAAATTACTTGTATCTAGATATAAGCACCAAATACCAGTGAACTAACTCTAAAATTCTTGCAGTAAGTCTTCACAAAAATAAAAAAAAAATTCAGGAAGAAAAGAATGTGAGTGTGAGAAGAGAGCTAGTTTCAAAACTAAAATTGGTGACAAAACCACTATCAGAAAGAAAAAATGCCTGCCCTAAATGTGAAAATAGTGGGGATGAAGGGCATGTACCGGCAAATTAAAGTGGCGAATACAGACTTAAAATGTGAATAGGATGAAAGGAAGGCAGTCTTGGGATGGTAGTGCTGCAAGGAGAGAAAAAGCTCAAAAGGAAGACAAACTTTAAAATATTCCAAGGCAAAAAACAAATTAATGAAGTACATTTAAAAATAGAAAGATACACAACCCCTCTTCACCCACCCCCAAAGTCAATTAGTACAGAAACCAGGCTTTACTACATGGACAAATGAGGGCATCTTGCAAACCATCCTAAATCACCAGCCCATCCACAGAAATGCAGAGTCACGAATGATCTTTGAGTATAAAATATTTTTATTAAAAGAAAACATAAAATGAGTATCAAAATAATTCAGTTGATAAAAATTCCTTCAGGAAAAAAACATGTAGCAGAAGAAAAGAGCAGCACAATACTTCAACCTGAATGAATTAAAGGTCTTCAAACATTTATTGTTCTATATCTTTTAAATCTTAAACTGAAGATGTAAATCAATCAAACAAACAAACAAACAAAAAAAAGAAAAACTGAAAAGGGCAGAAGATAAAGAAATGAGAGTTAACTGCATTCAGGAGAGAAACAGAAGTGTAAGAGAGAATTCATATACGAAATGAAGAATAAATATAAGGTGCCCAAGAAAGAAAAGATATGAATGACAATATGAAAGGGACATTAAAATAGAGCAGAAAAGTAATTAAGACAATAAAAGTTGTATTCAGAAAGAAGTAAAATGGGTTAGAAAAAAGGTGTCTGAAATGGAAGACAAGCTAAGAAGATCCACTTTTTGTATTATTGTAGTCCCTGAAGAAAATAAGTGTAACAATGAAATAAAACTGATATTTGATGCTAACATTCAAGAAAAATTCCTGAAAATAAAAGAAAACCTAAATCTGTATTTCAAAGGGCATAGAAGGTACCAGAGAATTTTAACCTATCATGATAAGCTTTGAGAATATCCTAGAAGTATTATATATGAAAGATAAAGAAAAAAAAATCCTCAAGTATCAAAGCTATATGAAAACAATTTTGAAAAGAGAAGAGCTCAGAAAATTTTGTACTCATGAGCCCTTTTGGAGAGAGTTACTTGAAGATAAGATACATCCAAGCAAAAATCTTTGGAAACTCTGGAAAATAGGAAACTTTACCAATACTGAATTTTAAATATATTTAATTGTGGATATAAGAGAAAAGAAAGAACAAAGGTGAAACAATAAAGTATGATAATATATTCCATGTAGTATGTGTTATAAGTTCTGAAAATGTAGAAATAATGTAAAGTTGACAAGCATATCAATCTGATCCATAGATATGAATGGACTTAAGTCATCTATTAAAAAAAAAACCTATTTATGTTGGTTGAAAAAAATCAATGCCCAACTATATTATAAAAAAATTATATTATAATTTCATTACAATTATAACTGTAATTATGTTTTAAAAACCATAAAACAAAATGATTTGGAGAAGATAAATGTAGAAGGATAGATGAAGTATGCCAGCAAATGGAAACAACTGGAAAGAGGTGCAGTGACAGTGATGTCAGACAAAGTAGAATTTAGCAATCAGCACAATAAATTAAATGTGATAAATAAAGTTACTTTTTAATTATACATGCCATAATTCACAATAAAAGTATAATATTTATAGTTATCTGTGCACAAAGTAATACAACAACGTATTTTGAAGCAAAAATTTTAAGAGATACAAGGACACATAAAAGGGAAACATATAATAAAAAAATAACCAATAAGTTTCTCTTAGTATAAGACAAATCAGTGTTCAAGACAAGTAAAGAATAGACAACCTATACAACATAATCACTAATGTAGAGCTTATGGACCTATATTGCACCTGATACAGAAAATATAACTTCTCAAATATATGTGGGAGATTCACCAAATTAATGGTAAATTAGATTATGTTAGGTAAGAACCTATCTGTACATCATAGAAAATTTATAAATAATATCCTCTGATTGTAATGTACAAACATTAAATACTTTATATTAATGAAGTAAAAAAAGATCCTTCCATCCAGAAATTTAAAAATATTTATTAAATAACTCCTCAGGGGATATTCAAATAAAAATTACAAAATTTCTTAAAAATTATAATAGTAAAAGTATATATCAGAATTTTGGAGAATGTTTTTAAGCAGTGGTCAGAGAAAATCCATAACCTTGAACCTCTTAGTCAATAAAATTAAAAGAATTAAAATAAGTGAATTTAATTCCAGCTAAAAGAAAGAGGGAAAGAAATAATAAGTAAGACCAATATGAAAAGGGAAAATAATCAAAAACCATAGATCTTCTTTAATGTCAAATCCTTTTTTGGTTTTTGAAGACATTAACAGCTTAGACAAACTACTAGTTAACTTATGCAAGAAAGAGGAGACAGCACAAATCAATGAAGTGAGAAAAAACTATTACTGAAACAAAAGAAATTTTAAAAATTTATGACATGATTTTGCAGTCCCTCAGGCAAATAAATTGGAAAAGCTGGGTTATATTTTTAGGGAAATACCATTACACAGTTTATAAGAACTTCCCTGTTAGAGACAGAAGACTTAGACACACTAGTTTCTGAAGAGGAAACGGACAGAGTTATCAAGGAACGATCACACAGTGGAGTGTCAGGCTCAGATAGTTTTCTTGATGGAGGGAAGGGGGAAGGCCTTTACCACACCTTCAAAAACTAGATAGTTAAAATGCTCCATGAATTATTCCACAGTATTTAAAAATAAAGGAAAGCATCTTAATTTTTTCATGAAGCAAATATAACATTTATACCTAAACCAGACAAAAATGGTGCATATAAAGATATTACCGGCTAATAACACTTAAAACTATTGATATAGAAGTTTTGGATAAAATATTAGCAAACAGAATCTAATACTACATAGATAGACATAGACTACGATCAAGTATAATTTATTTGAGGAATGTAAGAAATTAGGAATTAGAAAATCCAAATATATATATATACACACACACAATTTTAAGAAAAAAATCATATGATAATCTCTATGGATAACAAAAAAAGTCTTCAGTAAAATTTAATACCTTTTTCTACCTAAAAAATATGAGAAAACATGAATGATGAATAATTTGTTTACATGGTAAAAGTGGGTATAACTTGGTCCTAAACCCAGCATCTTAATAAACATTAGAGGTATTTTCCTTAATGTCAAAAACAAGGCAAGGTTGTACACTTTTTTCATACCATTTATTTTGATACTAAAGATATTAGTCAGTACAATTACACAAGAGGGACAAATTGGACACCCCCTCCAGAAAAAAGAAATGGAATAGAGGAAGTAAACCTATCTTACTTGCAGATCATATAATCATGTACCTGCAACACCGTAAAAGAGAATCAATGATGAAATTAAACTATGTAAGTATTCATTATATTACATTAGCATACAGAAATCAATAACTTCATACACACAGAAGGACCAGCCAGAAGATAATAATGGTAGAGATAACTTATTTACAATAGCAACAAAGGAAATAAATTTAACAAGAAATATGCAAAAATGCAAAACCTTTATGAGAAAAACCTTAAAACATGTTTTAAAGACACAAAAGTCTTCAAAGACACGGAGAAAAGGTCAGTTTGCTCAAGGTCTTTTTATATACTTGATGCAATCTGAATAAAATACCATCATCATCCATTTTATGGAGCTCAATTTCATATGAAAAATAAGCATACATGCACAGAAGAAAAACCTAAAAAAAGCTATGAAGAGATGTTAATTTTACCAGATATTAAAACATAAAGTAAAGTCTCAATAATTAATTAAAACAGTAGCACTTGCTCATTAGTGGGGATGTCATTTGATACATCTTTTATGAGAAGAATTTTGCAATATCAAATAAAACTGTACATGTTTATCTTTGCATCTGACAATACCAGTTTTAGAAATTTACTTGAGGACTCAAAAGATTATATGTGGTAGCATTATTTATCATTGCGAACTATTGGAAATACCCTACACGCCCATACATGAAAGAGGTATTGAATAAACTATGTTATAAACATATAGTAGAGTCTATATAGCTTTAAAAAGAAGGATAGAGAAAGAATTATGTGAAATGATGTTGAGTGATTTCCTGGTTATATTGTTAAGTTAAAAAAAGCAAAATATAAAGGACCATACATAGTATGCTTCCTTTTATTTAAGAAAGAAGGGTAAAAATGATAATAATATGTATATGCACATTGTGCAAAAAAAAAAATACAGTAAGTATAAACCAGAGACTAATGGGATTGATTAATGTTTTAGTTTTCTATGACCACAATTTGGTGGTGTTAAACAAAACCTTTTTGTTAACTAATGATTCTATAGGTCAGAGTCCAGGTGGGCTCAACAGAGTTTTCTCAAAGACGCTCATAAAGCCAAAATCAAAATGTCAGTTGGCCTGGGTTTTTTGCATGCTTTGGGGGAAGATCTGCTGGAAAGCTTATTCACGTTTTTGACAGAATTCAGATTCTTGTGGTTGTAGGACTGAGGTTCCCATTTTCTTGCTTTCAGCTTCTCAGGCTCTCTCCATCTTTAAGTCATCAACAGTGTATCAAATCTTCCAAATCTATTACCTTTCTTCTATGAGCAAGAGAAAACTCTCTACTTTAAAAATTAATCTTTCTTTTTACATATAAGGCAAATATCACCTTCATAGGTTCCACCCACCCTCCAACGGCTGAAGGTTATACAAAGGCAAAGGTCATTGGGGGTCATTCTTGGAACTCTGCCTTCCACAGTTACTTATAAAAGGTGAGTGAGCATAAGGTGTAAAGAACAGATGGAATGAGGAGATTGACATTTTTTGTACATACCTATTATACAATTTTTCAGTGTTGAAATCATCTGAACATTTCACCTTTTTAAAAAAGAAAACAAAAAAAAAAATAAAAAATAAAACAAGGAGAAGAGAAAAAAAAATTTTAGATGCAGATCAAATAAAAGCAAACAAACCAAGCCAAATACCCAAAGAATAATATAACCATATTAAATTGGGAAAGAAAACCTAACTTGAATAATTTCCTGAGCATAGTGTTGAAATAATATGCCCAAGGCTAAAGAGAAAACCCAATTTTTAAACAAGCATTAAACTCTGGTTAGTAGGGGGTTTTTTTATTTAAAAAGGCATGGTTAACAATTTTAAAAATACTTCCTGTGTTTTGAGCAAATAAGTAAATATACTGTGGGAAATAGGTGGCATGTTTTCATCACTGCTGGATAAAAAAGCTCCAATGATGGAAAGGCAGGGAGAGAAGAACGAATCCTGAGCCACTGAATTGGAATCGGAGTTATCTGTGAAAAGGAATGTTTTTGAATATGTAGGTATAGATACACACAGGAATACTTCATTTTATTGCACTTCATTTTATTGTGCTTCATACCTGTGGGGTTTTTTTACAAATTGAAGGTTCATGGCAACCCTGCATCAAGCAAGTCAATTCGTGCCATTTTTTGGACAGCGTCTGCTCATTCTATGTTTGTGTCACAGTTTGATATGCTTCACAGTATTTTAAACTTTTTCATTGTTATTATATCATCTAACATGTTATGATGCCCTGTGTTGATTGTCATTGTTTGGGGCCACAACAAATTGTACTCATCTGATGGGAAACTTAATGGATAAATACTGTGTATGTTCTGACTGCTCCACTACCAGCCATCCTCCCTTCTCTCTGTCCATGCTGAGGCTGTTTAATCCCATGAGACGTAACAATATTAAAATTAGGCTAATAAATAACCCTACATTGGCTTCTAGGTGTCCAAGGAAAAGGAAGAGTCACATATTTTTCACTTTAAATCAAAAAGCTAGAAATGAGTGAACTTAGTGAGGAAGGCGTATTCAAAGCCAATATAGGCAAAAAGCTAGGCCTCTTTCACAAGTTAAATAAGCTGTGAATAGAATTAGAAAAGTACTTGAAGAAAATTAAAAGTGCTACATGAATAATAACAAAGTGAAACAGCCTTATTACTGATATGGGGAAAGTTTCCACGGACTGGATAGAAGTTCAAATCAGCCACAACATTCCTATAAGCCACAGTCGAATTCAGAGCAAGGCCCTAACTAAGAAGGCTTTAATTCAATGAAGGCTAAGAAGGTGAAGAAGCTACATTAAAAAAAAAAAAAAAAAAAAAAAAAATTAAGGTATCAGAAGTTGATTCATGAGATTTCAGAAAAGAAGATATCTCTATAACATAAACGTTCAAGATGAAGCTAAGGCAAGTTATCCAGAAGATCTAGCTAAGGTATTTGATAAAAGTGGCCACAGCGCTAAATAACAGATTTCCAATGTAGATTAAACAGCGTTATGTTGGGAAAAAATGACATCTAGGACATTGATAGAGAGAGAGAAGTCAATACCTGGACTCCAAGCTTTCAAAGCACTCTCCTGTTAGGCACTCATGCAGCTATGACTTGAAGTTAAAACTAATGCTCATTGACTAATCTGAGAATATTAGGACTTTGGGATTATTCTAAATCTACTCTGCATTGCAGTGTGTAGGAGTAAAGCAGCATTCTGTCTACAACTGACTTTCAAACGGATCGAAAAAAGTATGTATGATAAGGAATATATATGTATAGAACACATATAATATGTTAATATATTTGTATTTGTATAACAGCCCCGGGTTCCACTTCTCTGCATCTATTTCTAGAAATGGTTAGATTGAAGACTGAAGGCCCGTGCTCAGAATGGGGCATTCCCACTTCGTTTCTGTTAAATACAGCTAATCTGCAAAGCAGGGTCAGCTAGAGGCAAAGAAAGTAGAAAATCACAAGTTTTCCACTCAGGGGGTTCCTGTCCCAGGGGTTACTGTATGAAGACCAAGCACAGGGGCAGGTGTGGGGTGAAAGAGATGAGAGTCTGTGCCATGACTGAGCCATCAGCCACCCTCAGTGCCTGGGCACTAAACCAGTGGTTCTCAACCTTCCTAATGCCACGGCCCTTTAATACAGTTCCTGTGGGTCATGACCCACAGGTTGAGAACCTCTGCACTAAGCAAACAAGAAGTGCATTCTCCCTGATTTCAGGCTCCTGCATATACCCCAAATCAGGGAAATCTTGCCTTCTACCAAAGATGGAGAGTTAGAATTTCCATTTTCAGTAGGGAAAAAGTTCTACCTCTCTGGACAAAGGTGGGGAAAGCATGCAAGGTTTTTCCTAACAACCTATAAAGCCCAACAGTTCTTCCGCCCCTGGCCCAGAGTAGGATGTAGGGGTGAGTCCTGTCAATACTTCACCACCCCAAATTTCACACTATTGAGACCTGCAGAAGCTCCCCAAGCCCTGAGGCCTGTAGCCATGCTACATGCTTGGGAAAACAGTGTGTTGGCAGTTTAGCTTGTGCTAGCTCTGTCAACAGTGGTGTCTTCTGTGGGCATAATCAGAAGTCCCCAGAGAGGTGATACTTCCCTAGAAGTCTTAAAAAGGTAGATTAAAAAAAAAAAAAGAAACCTCTTCTGACTTCCATCACCATATAATACTGGATACCTGCTTTCCCGCCTTCCCCTGAATGAGTCCTTGTTTTTGTTAATTTCAGCGGTCACTGTAGTAAAACCAACAGATGCACTAGCTACTTAAAAACAGCTGGGACCGATGGCTGCTAAAGCCAGCCTCAGCAACCACCCTGTCAGCTCCAGCTGTTCCCCAAATATAATCAATCTCTTTCTCCTATAATCGAATTCCATCCTCAGCCATGATACCATCTGCCTCCTGCCTAAGGGCACTGCCACCCCAGGAGGGCCAAACTAGCCACCCAGACCACTTGCTAGGTATAACGGGGGAAGGGGGGTTTCCATGTGGGGCTGAGCTTTCTAATGCTGGTCTTTGGTCAGTTATGGTCATTCCTGGCCTCAGTTTAGGCATCTCTGTGTTGCTGTTTTTATCACAGGCCTTGGCTTCTCTTCTTACTAATTAACTTCCAAACTCAGGGTGGAGACTTAGCGTTAGTGTTGTAAGGAAAGGCCAGCCTGAAGCATCCCATAGGTGACAAGGAAAAAAATAGTATCATGAACAATAAGCAAAAGCACATTTTTGCCTTACAGCCTGAGCTAATCTGGGCCACTTAGCCTGTGCTGGGTCACACTACCATGTAAGAGAGGAGAGATAATGGGGAGGGACCTGGGCTTCTCCTCTTTGTAGGAAGCAGTTATCCCATTCACTTGTAAAGCATGTCCCTCCCCCAAATGCCAGATGACCAACTAACTGTCCTGTCTCTTCAAGGCTTTCACGAGGTGATCCTGGGAGGTCAGTGGAGGAGGCTGGGGAGTGCGGCAGAAACAGAGAAAGCATCTGGGAGGCTAATTGAGCTGGTTAGACTGTGGGAAGCAGAGGCTTACTGCTGCGGGAAGCCTGCAAGGAACAGTGTCTACATAGTGTCTATAGTGATCCCAGAATGCACGTCAGAATAGATCCTTCAGAAGACAGGTGAGGCCTGAGGTGAGCGGAAGAATTGTGGCACAGGCACAGCAACACTTTTCCCTTGGGTGATTGTATTGGGGGCAGGGTATACAGGGTGAAAAAGAAACAAGACATCTATAGAAGTGAAATATCTTCTGTCTGATATGCACTCTATGAGTAGAGCCTTGTTCGCTCTTCATTTTGAGATTTTCTGAGACTTCCTAGCATGGCCAGGAAAATCTCCTGGGTATATCTTTGATTTTGATTTTTGATTTTTTTAGATTGTACTAAGATTTTATTCCTGCTTGAAAACAATGGTACATTAGTTGTCTATCATTGAATAGCCAATTACTTAACGCAGCAAACACTTATTAATCCAAAAGTTTCTGAGTCAGGAATCCAGGAGCAATTTAGCTGGTGGATGATCTCTTGTGAGGTTGCAGTCAAATTCTGAGCAGACTGGAGTCTGGAGGCTCCAAAATTATTATTCCCTGAATTCACCTGAAGTCAGTATAGCATAGTGGAGTGGGGTGAGATTTGGGTTCAAATGAAATAAAATGTGAGCCCTGGCCAAGACTGGCTTTGTGAGAGTGTGGTCAGGAAGGGCCCGACAATCAATGGAATGCTCTATCATTGCCATCTTGAAATTGAAATTTTAGTAGTTTAGTAATTTTATCTTCGTATTTGCGTCATGTAGGTGAAGTTCAATGGAACCATGGAGGATGCACATGAACAGAGGAGATAGCTGTAATATAACTGCTTCCTGCTATTTCTTGCCACTCTATTTGCATTTAGATTTATAATATCCTGTGAGCACAGGGTTCTGGAGGACCCACAATGTGGGAACTCAATGAGTACTCAAAGCAAGTATGAGGTATGGTGTGATGTCTGCAACCGAGTCCCTGGGGCCACTAGCAAGCCTGGGAAGCCACATTTTTTATTCAAACCAGAAAGAGGGCAAGAACATTCTAAGAAATGAGGATTAGCAAGAAACTCTATCATATCTATCCCCTATTACTCATGTTGCTTTCTGTATTAGTCACCACTTGCACTGAAAATGGTGCCAAAACAGGAAAGGGAAAGATAGAGTGAGCCGTAGTTTCTTTTCTTGTCAGCCCTTCCTTACTCATCAGTGAGTGGAAGCTAGAGAGTGTCGAGAGAATGTGTGTATAATAAGGAGTAAAGTGAAAATAGTTGAATAAGTTTTCTTCAGGGTTTTACACTATTCTGGCAACAAGAAACAATAAGTATTTACTTAAGCATATACAAACTGTGAAGTATGAATTGTGTGATTCCAAAAATTCTTGATGGGAGTGAAAGGCTCTTATATCTGCATTTATGATAACAGTGCTATTGCATAATATTAGGAGGAATAGTAAAATCTACGCCAATACTTTATCATTTTAATTTTTATTTACTTAAAACAACATTAAATAGCAAATTAAAAAAAGAAGAAGCTCTCTACCATGGCAAGCCAAAAGAGACAATCTAAGAAAGAAAATGACTCTTTTCTTCCCACCTTTAATGGCAATTTTCCCCTACCTGTTGTTCAAAGACACATTGGGTCCATAGCACACATATAAGGAGGTTATGTAACCTCAGATTGTAGTAGGAAGGACTGACAGAAAGGCATGGTAGCTGTAGGGACCTGGGTGTCGAACACAGCGACCCACTCTGTGGGTCAGCCAAGTCAAGAGGATTGGCAAAATCCAGGGAGAAAGTGATGCCAATTTCAAGAAGGAAAGAACTGACCAGGAAGAAGGGCCTGGGCAACAGAAGCAGAAATACACACACAGGCCCAGGGTGGTATATCTGGCGTACAGATACTAAGGATGGACTGAAGGGAGAAAAGGACAGAAAAAGAGATAGCCAAATATCTCAGTTTAGACACATTTTCCCAAGGAAGAGCTTGGGCACCAGTTGCAGGGCTGAGCTAGGTGGCTGTGATCTTCAACCCCCAAAATGTTAGTACTCGAAGGGCCATAAGGCTCATCTAATCCAAACCACTGATTACCAGGATGGATAAGAATAGGCACAAGAAGAGACATGACTTACCCAAAGTTATGGAATTTTGATAGTAACAGAACAAGATATTCCAATATACACATCAATTCTTTTTCTGCTACCACACAAAGTCAACTTATAGGCCAGACAGGAATAGGAGGCTCTATCCCAGAATGTATCTTTCTTCTCTAGAAATAGAAAGTAGAAAGATGATCAGTTCCACTCAAAAATAGCATTTGTGGCAAGAGAACTAGCTCCAAATTCCATTTCCACATTAAAACCTGATTCTCTAGCACCTACGAAATTTACAGGATGTGCTGGGCACAGGGAAGAAGGTATGGGTTCAAAGATGGTTTTCCTGCTAGATTGTAAGCGCCTCAGGCTGGGACCAAGTCTTATTTACCTTTCCATCTCCAAAACCTGGACAGTGGTCATCCTTTAATAACATTGTTCAACAAGTAATTATTTTATTTTTAGGGTCCCTTGTATTTCTATTCCCCTCATGTGGCACTTGAATTGACTGCAATTAGAGAAGTAAGAGCTAGGTCTATGGTCACAGAGTGAATTCAGAGTAGAATTAAGGTCTGTCCTTCTTGGACTCTTTCTCCTCACCATTGCTACTGCTATTTCTTCAAAAGAGTTAGAGCAAAGGTAAGAGATGAAGTAAAAAACGGAAACAAAATTAAATAATCATACATCAATTACATAATCTGAAAATCAGAGACTAGAAGAAAGATCTAGGAACTCTGGAATATAAATATTTAGTTAGAGCATATTAGTATTTGCAGCATCTAAAGTAAGTCTTGGCATACTTCGCCACCTGCTACTAGAGTAATCAACAGTATGTTCTGCAGTTAGGCTGCTCAACAACATTATTAAGTGCCAACTTCGTGCGTCAAACTTGAGTTCAGTTGACAGAAGCCTTCAAAACTATTGCATGACATGAACTCAGTGGCTTTAGTCTGAAGTTCTTTTACTGTGGAAAGTTCTTTTACTTCAGTAGCCTGAAGTTCTTTTACTGTGGGAAGGTCAAAATAAGACGGCATGTGCAGGACTGCAGTAGGCAAAGGGAAAGAAAGAGTTTTTCTGGAGAATTTTGATGCAGGGGAATAGTCATGCTTGCCCCTCACATTATCTGAGATGGTGGCAGTAAGTGGAATCCAGTGATTGGCCTACCAAAGGACACACGCTGAGCTATAGACGAAGTAGGGGAGAAAAGGCCATAGTTTCAGAGCCCCTTCAGGATTTCTCAAATCTTTAAATCCTTAAAGAAGGAGACTTTAAAGTCTCCCTAGGACTAGGCTATTCATCACACTCCTATGCTAACTGTGTAATTCATGGTACTTCACTAGAATTGACAGAAATTCATATAGCTTGGATTTTTTTAATTTCAATACAAAACATAAGTACCAGTTGCTTCTTGACCTAGTACAACAGACTTTGCAGAAATAGAGATACAGCAATCTTGATAAAAAGCAAATGAAATGATCTTGGTGAAGAAATTTCCAATGGGTCGGATCAGAATGTAATATCTTTGTTTGTGTTTTTCTTAGAAAGCATTTTCATTCTTCCTGGCTCTGGGAACAAAGCCAAAGTCCGCTTGAGAGGAATAGAGATTTCCAGTAAGTTTGGGCGGGCGACGGTGGTGGGTTGAGTTGGGAACATGGGGAGGGTTCAAGGGGGGACAGTTCAGAAACCCAAGTGCACGCCTAGGAAGGGCGAGGTGTTTGGTTTGCCTCATATGCTCAGACTGACAAGGCCTCTGAGAAATTTTTAAGGGCCAGGGAGGGAGGGATGGGATTGAACCAGAAGATGGAGCCTAGACACTTCCAATTCCCTTGCCTCAAATAATTAACAAACCACAAAAGGAGGGTGGGAAAGGAGGGAAGGAAGAAAGCAGATGTGGAGGGAAAGTGCTATTTCCCTGCTCTGTAGGTTGGACCAAACAAGATTATGCCTGATACTGGCTGTCACAACTGCACCCACTTCAGTGTCTTAGAACCAGTCCCTGGAGGTCAAGAGCCATGTACTCCTTTCCTTCTTTCTCTCCAAATCATCCTCTTTTATCTAGTTTTGCAGCCCAGTGAATGAAAAGGAGCACAGGAGCAGAATTCAGAAAGGGAATGAAGAAATAGACTAACACTTCCTGAACACATAAATGCGCATGACATTTTGTTAGGTGTTTTATCTACCTGCCTTATTCAGAAAACCTGGGCTTCAGTGCTAATGGATTGAATGACTGTGGCTGAGTTCCATGCCTTCCAGGCCCTTTACTGAGTGTACAGTGTGTATAAAATTGGAATAATGGTATTTTCTCAGCTCCCTAAAGCATTTTATGAGAGTTAAATGAGATGATATGCAAAGAACTGCTTGATGAACTGTGAAATGTGAAATCCTGCGCAATGTAAGGATCACTACTTACTCAATAAACTGTTCTCCACAACACCACTCTCTGGGATTTTCCTGCTTGAGAGACGGCTTTTTTATTCATTTACCTCAAACATGCATTCTGACTCTGATCCGAAGCCACTTGGAAATCGGCCTCAATGATCTAATCCTACCCTTGGCACCACACAGCAAATCATACCTCACTCGCTGCCCTTGCCTTTATTCACAATGTAGCTTCCAAAGCAAGAAACCAAACCTCAGGTTCCATTAGTAACGAAGGAAGGAGGCTCAGAGCCTTACATCCTAACATTGGGCTCCACAGAGAAGGAGGAAGTACCAGGTGATGCCGAGGAGAAGGGCAAGTGCAGAGGGTAGGCGGGGGTTGGCACTGTGAGGGCACTCACCCTGAGTACGATGGTGGGGTTATAAATAATGGGATCTTTGGGAGGCATCATTTTCCACAGACAGTCAGGAATGCCAAATTATTATTAGACAAAATAAGAAGAAAAGAAATCAGAGCATGCTCTGGGAAATGGACAAAACAAAATTTTAAAAGGGAGAACACAGAATCATTTAATGATGTGCTACTTGCCAGAGGCTGTCTTATGCATTGACACATACGTCTATGATCTCAGTCCCTCCAGGAGGGATCCTGCCTCTTTTGCTACTGATGAGTTATGTCATTTGAGAGCAGACAGCTCTGGGTGGTAATATTCTAGTAGCACAGACCCCTTAAGGAATTCAGACAGTGCCCACCCATTGACTGTTGCAAAGTAAAAAATCTGGGTCAGGATGAATCAACAGAGAAAGGGAGGAAGGAAGAGAAAAGGAGTTCAGGGTAGTGGTGATAGTGGATGTGCATCTATCAGGAAATATCTCCAAACAACTCCAGATTCCTCCATTTGCTGGCAACAGTAGCCCCTTCCTTTCCTCCCTCCCCAGTTCTTGTCTCTACTGAGTATCTGTCATCACTGGGCTCAGCCACCAGATTTGGCCACCAGGCTCTATGATTGTGGTTAAAAGCTGAGATAAGCTTGGATTCAAATGCCAGTTTCTCCACTTGCTAGCTGTGTGGCCCTGCTTTGTGAGTTAACCACTCAGACTTGGTTCCTCTACTATTATACAAAATTAATAATGCTTATTAGGTGTTTAGAAAAAGTGAGATACATGTGGAAAGTGTTGACCACAATGCCTACTTTAACCATTAGAGTCTTGGTTATTGCTTTGTTATTAATCATACAGGCATTACCTCCTAGCTATCACCACTTTCCCCAGGACAAGCATATATTAGATGCTTCTGACTTATTATTGAGACCACGACAGTAAAACAGGCACACACCAGGAACTCAAGGAGCAATCGATCTAGTGTGAGCAAATAGTGAGGTGCTGAGACCGTAAGGAGACACACTGGCTTGGTCTGGTACATGAAAGTATGTGAAGATATGTCTCATGGACAGAGGGGAATCTTGTTTGAGGGGCTCTGAGAATGGATGAGCCACTCTGGGCATGAAATTCAGGGGAAGCTCCAGTTTTTAGAAGGCTGCCATGAATCACCATCAGTGGGGCTGAGTCAGGGATCCTGCCAAGGTGACTCCTGTCATGGAGCATGCTGGGCTCTCAGTGGGTTCCTACCTCTGCTCCCTGCTGGTTAGACTAGAAAGAGCTTTGAGGAGGTATCTCAGAGGCCATTCAGTGGGGAGAAGAGGGCAGAGGTAGTTGGTCTTCAGCCCCCTTTGGGGGGCCTCATCCACAGCAACTTTGATTGCATTTGTTTTATAAATTGAAAATCAGAGTTAGATTCAAAGAAAAGGTCAAGTAGCTAAAAAAAAAAATTCAGACCACACCAGGTTAAATGATTTCTAAGATCCTCAGCACAGACATTAGCATCCCCTCTAGCCTATCTCAGGGCAGGGACTCGTCTCCACATCATGTTCTTCCACATTAGGACCTGAAGCCCCCGTGGGCATCTGTGGCTCTCCATCCAGAGTTCTTTAATCCCACCAGAGTTTTCACAGTGTATTTCCTAATGCTTCTTTAGCATTTTGAGCCTTTCTCACTTTCCCCATTAACACAGTTCATTCTCACCAATTCAGAAATCAGAGAAGGGGCCAATTGATTCAAAGAGAGGCTTAACCTAGTGAGAATTACTAGAGAAGCAAGTTCTCTGTTTACAGAAGGACCAAGGGCCAAAACAATAATAAGCCAGGCAACTGTTGGCTTTATTTAACTTGAACTCTATTTCATTAGCCAGTAATCTTGACCTATAGGGCAGAGGTTGGGCTATCCGAAATATGCAAAATTAAACCCTCCAGGAAAATGAGAGGCTGAATGTCCTTTTAAGAAGGTCATTCTCCACTAGGAAGCCCCCCAAGGGGCTGCAAAGGGACTCTCAGGCTGAAAATCCCTCTTGTTGTGAATTTTCTTTCTATGTGAGGACTACTCCCAGACTTGAATTGGATGGGGTTGTACGACCTAAAGCACTTTGTCTATGAATGGTAATTCAAGATCACTGTTGCCTTCTTTGTCACTTTACGATGAAGAGTAAAGTTCTTTGTTTACAAAATAAATACAAAACTGTAAGAGAGAATGAAGGAAGAAAGGAAGGAAGGAAGGAAGGAAGTGAGGGGGCTAAGTAGAAAGAAAAGGAGGAAAGAAGGAAGAAAACAAGGGAAGAAGGAAGAGAGAGAGGAAGAATCTTTGCAAAATAAGAATCCTATACAGTAAATGAATTCCAATGTACTTCCTAAAAATAACAGACTGTGATATAATCATGGACCCAACGTTAAAATTCTAAATATTTTTGAAGGATTGTAAATTTGAAAGAGAATAGAAAGCTGTTAAGAACTATTTGCGAAACTTCCTAGGCTTCTTTCTAGACTGCGGGACACCATAGCAGTGGCTGGTTTTATTGTTTTGTCACCTTCTTCATCTAAAACCAGAAGTGGTGAATATTGCATATTTTTGAAAGCATTGAAGACTTCAGTTAAAACTGTTTATGTCCCATCAACAAACTATATATATACACCCCTGAACCAACTTAAGGAGGGTACAATCGCAAATGTCTATGGTGTTGTGACATTTTTTTAAGCCCCCATATCTAAGCAAAGGAACTGATTATTGCTCAGTTGTAACAATTGTGGACCAGACAAATGTAAAGTTAACCTGCCTGCTCTTTAGTGGAAACTATGAAGCCCTTCCAATAATTTACAAAAATGGAGATATTGTTCGCTTTCACAGGCTGAAGATTCAAATATATAAAAAGGAGACACAAGCTATCACTAGTTCTGGCTTTGCATCATTGACATTTGAGGGAACTTTGGGGGCTCCTATTATACCTCGTACTTCGAGCAAGTACTTTAACTTCACTACTGAGGACCATAAAAATGGTAGAAGCCTTACATGTTTGGGCATCTACTCATTTCACCGTCTTGGACATTACTAAAATTGTGTGATGTTCAGCCGATGCAGTATTTTGACCTGACTTGTCAACTTTTGGGCAAAGCAGAAATGGATGGAGCATCATTTCTTCTAAAGGTTTGGGATGGCACCAAGACACATCTCCCGTCTTGGAGAGTCTTAATACAAAACCTGGTGTTTGAAGGGGACTTAAGTCACATCCATCGGCTACAAAATCTGACAATAGATATCATGGTCTATGATAACCATGTTCAAGTGGCAAAATCTCTGAAGGTTGGAAGCTTTATTAGGATCTACAGCCTCCATACCAAACTTCAGTCATTGAATTCAGAGAACCAGACAACCTTAAGTCTAGAGTTTCATCTTCATGGAGGGACCAGTTATGGTCGGGGAATCAGGGTCTTGCCAGAAA
>CAUYRH010060227.1:0-21783 GCA_963574655.1 Perodicticus potto
TAACTCCAGTAAGATTAGCCCACATAACAAAATCCCAAAACCAGAGATGTTGGCGTGGATGTGGAGAAAGGGGAACACTTCTACACTTTTGGTGGGAATGCAAACTAATACATTCCTTTTGGAAAGATATTTGGAGAATACTTAGAGATCTAAAAATAGATCTGCCATTCGATCCTTTAATTCCTTTATTGGGTATACATCCAGAAGACCAAAAATCACGTCATAATAAAGATATTTGTACCAGAATGTTTATTGCAGCCCAATTCATAATTGCTAAGTCGTGAAAGAAGCCCAAATGCCCATCGACCCACGAATGGATTAATAAATTGTGGTCCATGTATACCACGGAATATTATGCAGCCTTAAACAAAGATGGAGACTTTATCTCTTTTATGTTTACATAGATGGACCCGGAACATATTCTTCTTAGCAATGTGTCTCAAGAATGGAAGAAAAAGTATCCAATGTACTCAGCCCTAATATAGAGCTAATTTATAGCTTTCATATGAAGGCTAAAACCCAATTATAGCACAAGAATACAGGGAAAAGGGAAAGAGAGGGGAGGGGAGTGGGTAGGATGGGTGGAGGGAGGGCAATTAGTGGGATCACACCTACGGTGCATCTTAGTAGGGTACTGATGAAACTTATTAAATGTATAGTATCAATGTCTTTATATAGTGATTAAGAAAATGCTATGAAGGCCATCTCTCACAGTATGATCAAAATGTTTCTGATTGTATATGAAGCACATTCTGCCCTATGATTGCACCAATGTACACAATTATGATTTAATAAAATTATTATAAAAAAAAACCACAAGGCAAAAGATAAAAAATGGTATAGGGCACATACCATGAACGGAGGCTGAAGGACTGGAAGTTGTCTGGGTGTGTCAGTGAGTGGTGAGTGAATGTGAAGACCTGGGACATTACACTACTGTAAACTTTATTAGGAAATGTACATTTGGGCTACACTGAAGTTAAAAAAAATATTTCTTTCTTCAATTAACCTTAGCTTACTATAACACTTTCACTGTCACTTCCACATTTTTTTGACTCTGACTCTTTTATATTAATATTTAGCTTAAAACGCACACTGCAGAGTTATACAAAAATATTTTCTTTGTATCCTTATTCTATAAGCTTTCTATTTAAATTTTTTTAATTTTTAAACTTTGTTAAAAACCCACAACCAAACATATACATTAGCCTTGACCTACATGAGTGAGCATCACCAGCATTGCCGTCTTCTACCCCACAACTTGTCCCAGTGGAAGGTCTTCAGGGGCAGAGTCATGCACATGGAGATGTCACCTCCTTTGATAACGTCCTGAAATGATGATAAAAAGCATAGACCAGCACATACCTAAACCAGTAACAAAGTCATTTATTATCGTTATCAAGTATTATGCATAAACGTACACACTCCACTTTTATGCACAGTCAGTATAGTAGTGTTTGTTTACACCAGCATCACCACCAACATGTGAGTAATGCACTATGCTGATGCACTATGGTGGCTGCGGCATCACTAGGTGATAGGAATGTTTAGGCTCCATTATAATCTTAGAGGACCACCATGGTAGAGGCAGTCTTCCATCTACCAAAGCATCATTACATGGTGAGGCATGACTGTTACTACTTAAAGAATTTCTGCTTTGGTTATTAACATGGACTTTCAACTCTGTTATGACATGCATTTGTAGGGCCTCCTTTAAATGCTTAGGAGCCACAGGGTGGAAGCTGAATGAAATCCTGCACATTTAGGTAGTCTAAAGCTTATGAGTCCGTTCCTTGAATGGCTAAGGTATAAGTTCATCTTGCATAGGACTGGGGTTGGGTAATGGCTGGCCCCTCATCTGCGTGCCTAAAGATCTCATTTACATTTTAAATCACTGTTATGTCATAGGGTCCCATTTTCATAGCTGCAAAGTAAATTGAAAATTTTTCCTCTGAACAGTAAATAGTTTCTTTTTCAAACAGCATAATTTCTGAAGCTTTTATTCCACACCATCACTGTGTTAAGAAAGCTGTCAAGTTTTGGAATTTCATGGAGAAATGTGAAGTGGCCTTTGTAAGCTCCAGAGGAACCCTCTGAGGCCTGACATTCTAAACATGACGGCTCTATTTACATATATATTGTCCTTCCCTGGAAATGCTGTAGGTTTGGATTTGGGATTCCTGTATGAGAAAGCTTTGGCTGTCTTGTCTTTCCTATATTCATTCATTCATTCTCTTACTCATTCATCTATTCATTTAAAAAAGTCTATGGTTTTATCTTTGCTCCCTGAAAAGTTTAGACTTCTGTTCTGCCATTAAGGAAGACAACAGGAGTCAGGACCCACAGCTGTCTAGAGTAGAGGGTTCAGATGCCCAAGAATAGAAGTCCCATGTATTCTCAGCAATTCTGATCCCATCCAAAGAAATTGTAGTCAAATAAATAAATTGTATTTGCTGTTCACTTATGGCCCACTTGCCTTAAGCTGTGAGTTTTGGGGCTCCTTCTAGAGGCCTCCTCTTACAGGCCTCCTCAAGAAATCCAATTGCATTTTATTTTGCAAAGCCTACATCAGGCTGCCTTTGGCCTCCACCTCCTTTCTCTTTGGTTTAAGGTGTAGAGAAGGCTAATAAAGCCCTAAACAGTTTGTTCTTGCCCTTGGCTCAGTAACAGGGCTAAAGAGGAAACCAGGCAAAGAGAAAGAAAACAGAGTTTCCATGAGCACCACCTATAGAAAGAAAAAGCTGCATCTGTGTCCATTCCCTCCATGGCTGCCAATGACTCCAAGAGCCTCAGCAACAATGTTGACTTGGCTGCCATGGCCTGAGCTTTAATGATGGCATAGACTCTGGGCTGGGAGCATGCAGGTGTCTGTCACCCCATAAGATGCTCACATATTCACCCTGTGAGGCCAATGACAGAGTCCCCTTTTTGCAGATGATAAAACAGAGAACACAAAGGTTACATAGGTTGCCCAAGTCCTCAACAATTAGTAGGTATCTGGGTTGGGATCAAAGTAACTGCTGGGCAACACTGCCTTCCTTAGCCAGTTACCGTATTAGGTAGAAGCCAAGAATGGGATCCAGGAAATAAAGAAATTTTTATTACATTTTTGTATTTCAATGGGGTTAGGACACTTGCTGTTTGTTTCCCCCTCTAACCTCCTATTGTGATCATCAGTAAAAGTCCCAGGGTCTGGGGGAGATGGTCCCTACCACTCTGAAAAATCCCAAGGGCTACAATGGGGGTATTGAGCAGTAAAAAGGAAATAAACACAGAGACTGAGTCTACGGATCCCACCTCAAGAAAGCCAGCAGGACGGGGCCCAGATTAGGATGAGTTTCGAGGACGTCACTTTCACAAGGCCTCAGTGTTTCTCCCTAAAAGCTGTACTAAGGAACAGAGGACCTTACAAGGAAAGAGTAAAGAGCCTAAATCAAGATATCATTTGTGGACCTGGTCACTGTTTTCCCTCATTTGAACTACTTTAGTTCCCCTTAATTGTAAATATGGGGGCTGTCCGGAAAGTATTCGGCCATGTAATGTGAAAAATATTAACATGGCTGAATACTGTCCGGACAGCCCTCACATTTACACAATCATTTCCTTGAGAATGGAAGTGTGCACAGAAATGGGGAGGAAGAGTCTGGCCAGCATCCTTCCGTTCATTCACTCAGACCCACCTCCATGTGAGGTGCCAGGCTCGGCAGGAAGAACAGAGGTATAAATCAAGGCCTCCGCCCCTGAGGACCTGAGAGGGCTCTGGATCTGGAGAGACAGAACGGCAAGAAAGATTCATGCAGAGAACTGAAGGCTCAAACACATTGGTGCCTGTCAGGGAGAAGCCACAATGGCTATGGGGTCTTAGGCCAGACTGGATCCTCGGGGACTAAAGAATAAGCTCCCTTTTGTGGAGAAAGCCTGAGCACCAGCACTCTGCAGGGAGGGAGAGGTGAGGAGAGATGCTCAAAGCCCACACCTGTCCCTGACAGTGAGAAAGCAGCGTGCAGGGCCACTTCCAACGGGTCATGGGGCCACAGATTGGAGAAGGTTTATATTCTCAAAACAATCGGGTTATTTATGTACCAAGCAATTGTGCTAACCTTTACATTTATGGAATTTTTAAAAAGTCACAGAGAGTGATAGTAGAGAGATGAGGTCTGGTAAAGGATTTCTTAGGATAATAATATTTAGTGTGAGTATTGAAAACTAGAAAGATTGTAGCAGGAGAAAAGGAAAGGAAGGGTATTCTAAGGGGGAATCAGGGTTGCAAAGGTGAGGGGGAGGAAGGCAGTTGCTCCTCCTGGCACTCTGATTGGTGGTGGGGAGGGGGGCTTCTTTCCCTCGCGGTCACCAGCAGTTAGTACAGAACCGGGCTGTGTCCACCACAAAGAAACTGACAATAAAACAGATATTTTTCTTTTGCATGGGATTACACCTCAACCATCTAGTTCTCAAAAGTGGGATCAAAATCACTTATTTTAAAAACCATCCTGAAGTACTTATTGTAATCCTGGCCCCACTCAGGTAAGCACTGATAAGGAAGGGAGAGAACCTGGGGTGAAGGTCCCACATTAGGGCATCAAGCCAGCGGGTCCAGTCATTTCTGCAAACAAGGCGGTGGTTATAATGTGAAGTGATTTAAACAAACTGAGTCCTTTTGAAGAGAAGTTGGAGGGGGTGAGGGGCCCTTTTTCTGCTAAATGAATTAAATGACTTGGCATGTGACGAAAGGAAGAGCATGTGGGCATTTCCAGGAGCAGGAATGATGAGAATTACAAAGTGTAGATCAAGGACTGGCATAAAAGAAAGATTAGAGCCAGATTCCAGAAGGCCTTAGAAGTCAAGGTAAGCTCAACTCTTAGTGGACAACGGGGAGCCAGTGAATTTTCCTGAGCAAGAGAGTGACAAGGTTAATCTGTCAGAGAGTACAGAACAAGTTGATGAACAAGGAGCAGAGCAGCAGAGCATCTGGGCGGCCCATCTCCATCGACAGTCATGAGACAATGGGGAACTGGACCCAGGGGTCGGTGACATGAAGGGGAGGAACACACCCTGAGAGATGATTAATAGTGGTGGTTTACACTGTGTGCAAAACATCTAATGAGATGAAATGTGTGAAGAAAGGTGTGATATGATGGGAAAGGTGCCAAGGTGTAACAAGGAATGGATGTCCTTAATAACTGTTTGCAATACGAAGCATGACTGGAACAAGTTAGGGAGCGTGTTATTGTAGGATGAAGGAAAGCACTCACAGGTGACCTGATAACCTTGGCACACAGCTGGTGAAATCACCGCCAGGGAGCTTAACCCTCCCTGATTCCCTTCCCTGGAAGCCCAACCAGCCATCTCCTGCTCTCCACACCTCCCAGGCCCCAGGGCCAAAGCAAAGCTAGTCCTTTATAAGTAACCTGTGGGGAAGCCATTCAATGTATAGTTCCTTCAAGGTGGCCAGGCAAGTAGAAGATGAAATAACAACGCATCCCAGGGCAGTGCCTGTGGCTCAAAAGAGTAGAGCGCTGGCCCCATACACTGGAGGTGGTGGGTTCAAACCCGGCCCCAGCCAAAAAAAAAAAAAAAAAAACTCATCCCAAACCTTTCCCTGAGCATGAAAAATGTATTTCTCAGCTATACAGGACTCTACATGAAAGCAGGCAGGGAAAGATGGTGGAATGGGGAGTTAGTGGGCTGACATCCACTTTCTGGTGTCTCAATGTCCTTATCAGAACTGCTTCGAGCCCCACAGATGATTCAGGGATGGGAGATGATGCCTGTGTGCTCAAGAAAGACTGTCACGAAGGAATTTTTGAACATGTGGTTCTGTTATTTCTGTTACAAGAAAAGTGGTTTCTAGTCTCTGCCTAACAAATTCATATATTGTAACCTGGTTGTTTGTACCCTCTCATTAACCTGAAATTTAAAAAAAAGAAAAAAAGCAGAAGAAGAAAAGTGGTTTCTGCTCTCCATAATTCTTCATCCATCTCCTTCTGGAAGCCTAACTTCCTAAAACGGTAAGAAGCAGACATCAATGTGCTCAGAGGACGACAGAAGGCCCTGCCTTTTTACCAATGAGCACACGAGAGACTTCTGCTGAATGCCTGGGGTCTCTGAGCTGGCAAGGAGTTAAATTCCTGCCCCTGTGGTGGTGGCAGCAGCAGAGCTGTCTTGCAGAAAGCCTGTGCGCTGCAGACACAGAGCTTGGCAGTAGCTTCCTGACCCCTCATAAGTCGCAGAGTTTTATTGACTTCAGAATGATTCATTAAAAATATTCTGAAATCAATAAACCTAGACTTCTAAATAGTCAAATAATGGAAAGAGTTTTATAAGTGGTTCTTTGCTCTGTGCTTCAAGTGATAATGAGGTATCAGTCTTCAACTGGTTTCTCAATCACTTAGCAGGGTGTATCTGCAGAACCCCATCATAAACAAGCCTGGAAAGCAATGCTGGAAAAGATGACATCAGGAGACACAAATCCTTGGAGGCTGCTGCTTCCTTACCAATTACTGATATTCAGATCCCACTAAGCCTGTGCCTTGTTTTAACTGGGCCACCCCAATTAGGAACTGCCTTTGTTAACTTTTTAGGAGTGGGTCTTCTTTAAGGTAGCCAGATTCTATTAGCCTCAGATGCACTATTCTAAAATCGATGAGGACCTGTGACTTGTATTTATATGCAGTTCAGTGGGAAAAAAAGGGATTTTTGAATCCTTGTGGCTAGGGACGTAGTTATTAGTTGCCTTCAACCCATTAATTAATTATTGCTATTAAGTGAGTGCTTACTAGCCACAGTATGCTAACCTAAGTGCTGGGATTAAATATGTATATATATGCAACCAGTGTTTGCCTTCAAGGTGAGTACAATGCTACAAAGGACAAGAACCATGCAAGGGAAGGAGAGCTGTGACTCAACAGCAATAGGAGAGGAAAATCTGAAATAATAAAAAGAAGAACCTATTTACATATATCACAGAGCATGTGCCACACACTCGTTTATGTATTTTGATATGGTAATTCAGAGAAGGGTCTCGACAGTCCTGTGAGGTTGGTGCAGTATTTATCCTCATTTTAAAGATCAGAAAACGTAGGCTCATGGAAGTTAAGTAACTAACCTAAGGTCATAAAACTAGTGAGTGGCAGAGCTGAGTTTTGAACTAGATTTATAGGGTCTACCTGTAAATGTCGGGCTCTCAACAACTATGCTGTTAGAGATTAGAGCCAGTCTACCTACTGAAGCATGGTATAGAATGCTCAGGAATGTATCATGTAAGAAGTAAGTTGGTCTTGGAAGATGACGTAGGATTTAGAAGTATGGAAAGAATGATAGACGTTCTAGATAGGATGGACAGCATGGGCCACATTAGGGAGGCAGGAATATCTATGGCGGAGAGAATGGTACAGTGGCTCAGTGTGAGGTCCCGGGGGCGGGGGGAACTTGCCATCTTTGAATCCTGGCACATCCACTTACTAGCCCTGTGACTTTGAACAAGTTCCCTAACCTCTCTGCTGTCCTAGGTTTCGTATTGCATGGTGGACATTAAAAATAGTGCATAATAATTAATTGATAAATATTGATAAACCACTTAGAGCAGCCCCTGACACATAGGGTTATAGGAGGCTTCTTCATGTGAATAATTGCAAATTAGGGGCATTGAGAGATAGGCCTTGCTGCTGCTCAGCGATAGAATTAGAAAACAGCTCCTGGTCAAATTCCATTAGAGAGAACACCAGGGCAATTGACACCAAAATAACCACAAAAATTTACCCAGAGCCTACACGTGCAAAGCGCTTTTAGGTTTAGTCAGTAATCTAGAGAAAAATAAGAAAGCGCAGTTAGAATGCCTCCAAGTGGAACCAGTTGCACTGAAAGCCTGCGGCTATCTCCAGACTGTGGCTGGCTGCTGCACAGCACAGATGTAGCTGGTTCCAATGCTTCGAGCATGCCTGCAAGGGAGGGAATGAGTCAAGGGGTCAGGAGCCCTGACTAGCTCATTAGTGCTATCTGGATTTAAAAGAAAGATTCCCAAATCCCAGGAGGTGGCTCACTGCTTGGAACAAAACCAGATGCATTAACATCCTAGTATTCCAAAATGATCCCTGAAGCCCTGCAGTTATACTGATGGAATGTGATTTATACCGAGGCTGGTGCTGCCAAGGCCCAGGCAGGGGAGGCAGCTTAGCAAGGGAGTAATGGGGAATGCCATGACTTTCTCTATTTCTGAACCTCTCAGTTAAATAGGAGATGTGCATTCAGGAGTCCTAGGCCCCCAGTCCCAGGCCCTGCTGGCCACTCTGCCATCCTGTGCCTGTGGGTTGCAGATCTAGTTTGTCACCATGTCAGACCTCACTCTGGGTAGCCAGTGGGTTTTAGAAAGTGCCACAGAGGCCATCTCCAAGCCTTCTCTCTCTGAACTTGCTGGCTACAACTCTGAAGATGTGCCCAGGAGAGATCCTGGATCCAGCTCAAAAGTTGCTTCAGTGGCTTTGGGGAGGATGTACCTGGGGACATGAGATGGGAACGTGCTGGTGAAGTAAGGAGGAAAGAGAATTCACACTATACAACATAAACGCCCATATGCATAGCTTGAAATGTTTCTCCAGCTCAGGCATATGAATTAGGTTTTCTCTTACCCTCTCTCAAGCACCCTGCAGTGACCACCGCAGCCCAGGCTGCATTAGAGAGGAAATGCATCGGGGCACTCTCTGGAGTCAGAGGGCGTGGTGTGCACTCACAGGTCTACAGGATTCAAAACAGCACTACGTGAGCTCCCCAGGCTCCCATCTGAGGGCATGTTCAATTAAAGATCAAACAACTATTATTTCCAACTTGATAGTCAGTGAGTATATTAGTCTGGACAAGCTAATTTCCCTAAGAAACAACCCCCAGCTGTCAGTGGCGTGAAGCAGCCTTCCTTCTTCCTAGTGTCACAGACTAATGCGGGCTGTAGGGGTCTCCCCGCCACACAGTCATTAAGGGATCCAGGCTTCCTGGGTGTAGCAGGTTCCGCCAGGTCCTAGGACCTTGACATGTTATACTGGTTCCTTCTCCCACGGGCAGGTAAGATGTAAAGAAGGTGGTCGGGGCCAGGTTTGGAAGTGACTTACACGACTCCCACCCATCCTCTACTGTCACAGGGTCCTACCTATAAACCAATCACATTTCCCTGAAGGGAGGGCAGAGAAATGTAGCCTAGCTCTGTGCATCTGTGGAAAGGGAATTAATGGGGATAGGTGAACACATGCTGTCTGCCACAGTCCGGGGGCTCCGTGGAGGGGGCAAAATCTGAGCTCTCTGGGGACGTATGTCCCTGCAGCCTTCCCTGTCTCTCAGGTTGGAAGTAACCTCAGGGGTCATGTCAGTCGCTATCTCAGAGTTCAGCAAAGCAGAGTTGAGTGCACGGTAATTGCTTGGACAACATTTGGTGGTTGATCTGAAATGGGATCTACAGAAAAATGTAGCCGACAGAAAGATGAGGGTAGAAGCTATGCCCAGCGGCAGGGGCTGGAGCACCGTGCTGTCTGCACAGGTGTCAGAGGACACTGGGAGGATCCTGCTAATTAACCCTGCTCCAGGTGGGAGGGAAAGAGGGCAGGTGACTCTGCCCAGGGCATTGCGACTGTCACGTGTTAGGAGTGCCTCCTACACAGTACAAATTATCTAGACAACGTCTGCTGAACATCATGTATATTTGCCAATCACCTAATTTGGATTCCCTGAATAGTGGCTGGAATAGATAATCTGAAATCCAAATAAACATTTGTTCATAGTAATCCACTCTTACGTGAAGTTTAAAATTTTTTCTAATCTTGCAGTTTAAACAAAAAAAAATCCCCCAAATTTAGAATGATAAAGCTCTGTTGTCGCTGCTAGAGGCAGATGACTCTGAGGAACTTCAGAGGTCATTTGATCCCTTTTCCATTTTCCTGGAAAGACTCCAGCCAGTGACGGGCGGAGGGAGAGGGATGTCTTGTTTGGGGGACCTCAGAAAAAGATAAAATGGAATCTGAGAGCAAGAAGAGCCCATGACTGCTCCATTTTGCTGAAACTCGGCGAGTGCAGGCAACGTGCCTGCATCAGAGCCACCCCAAGAAGCTGTGCCTGCCCCGTCTGTCCTCACTGTCATCCTCTGTAGTAGCTGACTGAGGCTGTTGTAACAAAATACCACATACTATATGGCTTAAATAACAGAGATTTATTTTCTCACCGTTCTGGAGTCTGGAAGTCCAAGATCAAAGTGCCCGCAGGCTGGTTTCCGGGAAGCTGTCTTGGCAGTTGCTTATGACCCTCTTGCGCTGCTCTCACCAGGACCTCCTCTCTGGGCAGGTGTGCAGAGAGAGAACTCCGGCATCTCCGCCTTTTCTTACAAAGACACAGTACTATCGAATTAGGGCGCCCACCTTTATGACTTCAATTAACCTTCATTACCTCCTTAAAGGCCAAATACAGACACGTTCAGGGTTAGGGCTTCAGCATTTGAACTTGAGGGACACAGTTCATTTCATAATAGTCTGTTACTCCTGAGGACCACCCCAGATCCTCACACTGCTATGTGCAGCTGTGTGGCGCTGAGCACTGCCACATAAGGGGTCTCCTTTGCCTGGGGGCCAGTCAATGCCTGAGATCTGCAGGCTGCCTCTTAGGAATCTTTCCCTCAGCTGGTCCTGGATTTTTCCCTGTGCCTCCCAGATCTAATCCTCAAGCCAGAGCTTTGCCCAAACAGCCTTCCGTGAGTAATCTGGCCTGGACACGCTTGGCAGCCTGCACCCTTGCCTTCTGCTTCTTCAAGGATCTGACCCTAGAAAATGGGCCAAGCTGCTCCAGAATCTTCACTGACGGCGTGGGCCCCTCTGGACTAAACACTCCCCTTGGTCATGCGGAACTGTCGGATTTAGATTTCTGTGTTCTGATCTCCTTCACCTCCTGCTGGAGACCATTTAGTCATGCCGCAGATTTTAGCTGATTTTGACAGACACGCCTGCTTCGTGAGTAGCACGGCTCTTGTTTTTGCTGTGAGCAGTGACAACAAACGGAGGGGGAGACGTGGCCCCAGACCCCTGAGCAGGGGGAAGCCTCCTCACAAGTTGTGTAGGAATCACAGCCGCACTTCTCTAGTTTGAGTTAATCCTGAACTGTGGGGTGGGAGGCCAGGGAGGAGGGAGCGCAGAGCAGGGGCTGGGCTTCTGTTTCCTGTGAGATTCTGGGTCTGTGACAGCCCCCATGGGAGCTGCAGCACCTGATCTACTGATTGGAAGCGTGGATTCAGTGGAGTCTCCATTCTCCCGTGGATCTGGGGTGACGCTTTGTGCAGACATGCCTTCCACCTTTTCTTTCTGGCGAAAGTCCAATCTAGCTACATCCAGAAGTAGCTAATCGCTAGGGCTTCTTGATTCACAGATTTCTAGTGAATCTCAAAATCAGACTCATTCCCCTGGATTTCCCTGGATAGACCGTGGCCCGCACACCTTCTTGTCAAGGCCTGTCTCATTTTCCAGCTCCAAGAAGATGAATGCTCAGCATTTCCACCAAGGGAATGGGGTATTTCTTCCAGGAAGCTAATAAGATTGTATATTTTAGCCTCAAGGCACTGAAGGGAAAGAAAAATTCCCTGAAACAACATGTCTCTTGTTTAATAAAATTTTATTATTATTATATATGAGTGTGTGGGCACGAGAAATCTATATCTGTTTTTCTCCGTCACAGCTTTATTGGTTCTGAGCTTAAAAAATCAGTTTGGTGACTAACAGAATAAAGAACTGACTGACCGGTGATTTTTAATATTTGGCTCTTCCAGGAAGCAATCTAATAGAGTACGAGCTTATTGGAAAGTGTAGATGATGTGGAAATGAGTTACACAGAGGGGTGGGCTGTCCCTGCTCACACCTGGGCAAGGACAGGCAGCTACGACAGCACTCTAGCCTTGGGAAGCAAAATGAAGCCACGGGTTTTGTTTTTCACTGCCTCCTCTTTTCGGCTCTTTTTTTCCATTCTCCAGCTAGTGCATCAAGCTATTTTCCTCCCTCAGTGAATCTTTCTTCCCGACGGGGCCCCCTGCTCTACCTTTGCACATGGTGTGTGAGCATGAACGTGCGTCTGTATGTGCACTGAGCCTCAGTGCCCTGTCCCCTTGGTCTTATCATTCAAGCCTAGGTTCTCCCTGGGGGATAATAGCCTTGTTTCCCCCTCCGAGCCGGGCAAGGGCTCTAAACAACCTTGGTCTGTCCCAGGGACTCTACAATCCCCCACATCCCAGGTTGACACGGAAGGTTTCCTCTGGGCTAGGAGGGTGGTTAAGGCTTCTTTAGGAAACATCAAAATCTATTTCTGGAGACTCCACTCTGGGGTCAGGCTCTCTCCCCTTAATTTCCTGAGCTTCTTTGTTACTATTCACAGCAGCTGACTTTGGAAGCCCCAGGCTAAGTGAAACCTAAAATCTTTTGAAATCAGCTTTTAAAGAGTACAGTAGCAGATATGATTTTCTTTAGATGTTAAAGTAGTACTTTGTGGTCAGGTGGAATGAGCTAAACTAAGCTAAGCAACCATGTTCCTAGGAGGCCCTGAGGACAACAGGGCAGGCTGGTGAGTGTGCAGGGGGAGGTGGGGGAGGTGGCATGATGATAGGGGTGGAGGCACAGAGTCTGTACAGGACAGGCACCAGGGTTCAGGCTATGAAGTAGGAAATCGTGTCTTCGCTGTATCCGGCATTCCTCTGGTGCTACAGAGTGCCTGCCCAGGTCTCGTGTGCCAGGCTCCCCATTAGCTCACTGTCCACTCCCTCTGACCATCTCCTCTCAACAAGTGAGAGGTGAATTGATTGATGAGACACACGTAAGGTGACCACACAGGCCAAAGGGAACAAGTCTGTAACAACGGAATTCTAAACATCAGCCGTGGAAATGGACATTGATTTGGATAAAGGAGTAAGCAGCCACTCTCTCTGCCTCCACTCACTCTGCGGAGGACAGGACAGGCGTGATTTGGTCCCTGTATAGCTTCTAGTTAGCTATTTATGACTTCGGTGCCCTTTTTCTCTAACAGGACAGAAAGGGAAACCACTACCCTAAAAACACAGAAATGCCAGCAGGAGTAACAGAGACCTGTGTGGATCTCAACAGCTGGTCTTCCCACTTCCCAGGAAGAGAGCGAGTGTGAGGTTACCAACATTCTGGGAGGTGCACTGAGCCTCCTTCTGGAAAATATTGATCGGAATTACTCTGGGGAATGATTAGCAAGAAGGCATCACTGTTCAGCAGATTTAAATGACCGTTATAACCAATCTATTGGGTGGAAGGTTTGGGTCAAGGTTTTGGATTGACCCTCTAAAGCAGTGGTGCTCAACATGTGGGTCATGACAGGTTGTATTAAAGGGTCATGACATTAGGAAGGTTGAGAACCACTGCTCTAAAGTGAGGCCTCCTTCCCATCTAACACCTTTATCCATCCAGGGAGCTCATCAAAAGTCCAGACTGAGCTTCCTGAGGGGACCCCATGGCTGAGCCACAGTGCAGTGGAGACAGCCATGTCCATTGCTCTGCTCCCACCGCCCTCCATCCTCTGTCTTGCATATACGGGTCCTGGGAACAACTATTAAAAGCTCTAAGTCTTCTAAATTTTTTGCACTGAGCTTTCATTACACCTTAACCATCACCATGGATGGAATTACTAAGCAGACCTGCTGGATATTCTGCCAGAATTCTCAGAATTCCAACGGTCCTGACTCGGAGAGCTTGAGGCCACCTGTCACTTAAATGATTCATAATTTTGTCTCTTACTGGTACAGAGTAGTACCCTGAGTTGCTCCAGGGACTCCTTAACCTTCTGCTTGGCCATGAGCATGAGTGAAATTAGGATCTAGATCAGGAGGCCACTTGCTTCGGTGTGAATTGTATTTGTTCCTGTTTTGTTTTGTAGTTCAAAATAAAATATGTGCAGTGTCCATAGGAATTTGTTCATAGTTTTTTTTTTTTAAACTATAGTCCAGCCCTTCAACGGTCTGAGGGACAGTGAATTGGACCCCCGTTTAAAAAGTTTGAGGATGCCTGATCTAGACGGTCCCTTAGAGGTGGGAAGTCATGACTCCAAAAGACATGAGCACTTAGGGAGACAAGCCATTATACAGGACTTTTTTCACATAAAGGAATCCTTTGGCCCCTAAAACTCCCCCTTGTATTCTCAGTGCCTTAAAAACTTAAGATTCAAAGATACCTAAGAAGGTTGAAAACTTGTATTATCAACAAGAATTTGAAGCCATTGAGGGCAAGAAAGATGACATAAATGCCTTTTCTTATATATTAAATTCTTAGCTGGCCATAAAGAAGGTGAAATCATTCCATATAATCAAGGTGAGGTGCTCAGTTGGCTAAGCGTTTCTCTCGTCTATGTGAAATTTGAGAAAAACGTAATGTTTTGGATGGAGATCTCGTCTAAAATGTTTCACTCTAGGCTTAGCGATTGTAGCTCAGCGGCTAGGGCACCAGCCGCATATACTGGAGTTGGTGGGTTCAAACCCAGCCCCGGCCTGCCACACAACAATGACAACTACAACCAAAAAATAGCCAGGTGTTGGGGTGAGCATCTGCAGTGCCACACTTGGAGTGAGGAGACTTGGGAGACTGAGGCAAAAGTATTGCTTAAACCCAAGAGTTGGAGGTTGCTGTGAGCTGTGACGCCACGGCACTCTACCCAGGGTGACAGCTTGAGACTCTGTCTCAAAATAAAAAAAAAAAAAGTATCATTCTGTCAACCTTCTTAAATGTGGTTCACCAAATGTAACAGCATCTTGATAGCTGCAGTTAATTCTTATGAACTCCTATTACCACCTCTTGCGTTGATTCTCCCGAGGTACAGCATGGTGGGTGGGGCTGATTGTACCTGCGATGACAGTTCTCGCATTCACCTTAAGGCTTTGTGTCTTCTCATCCAGACTGTCACAGTCTCCTCCTGTTCATACCAAGGTATTTTACATCACATGATCCTTGTCTTCTTCTCACTTATCCTTTTAATCACCTGTGAGTGAGAAACAAGAGGTCCAAGATTTGGGGGGCTCTGTGAGGAAAACGAAAGTTAAGTAAGCTTTAAATAAGAGTTTCTCCCCACAACAAGCACAGGAATTTTGCTACAGGAACCTCTTACCTTGCTGCATAGGTATATTTTCTTTTCTCTGATTCTCAACTATTAGTTGAATAAGTGAAGTAGCAAGATACCCTGATGCATGATAAACAAAGAAAAGTTTCTTTGCAAGATTAGAGACAGACACACCCTGCCCTGAAGCACGGAGGAGTGGGCAGCGGTTGGCGATCCCACTGCTCTATCCCTGCCCAGTGCGCAGCAAGTCTCTTCAAAATAAACTATGGCCTGAAGCAGGAAAATTTTGGTGATGAAAGGGCACATGTTGTAATTACATCAAGATGGCATGCATGCTCTCAGACTGTCCTAGGCAAATCAAGGCCTATGGTCTCCTCATTTCTAAGAAAAACTTCAGCAACCTCGGCTGGTATATATGGCAACAAATATAATAGCCTACTTACTACAAGGATTGATGATCATCGTGGCAACAGCTGCAGACTCGTGTTGGACAACTTCTCCAATAGCATTTATCTTCACAGGCCGTGGTCGCTCAGACAATGGCCCAGGATGAATGACATCCCAGAGAGGCTAACAGCAACATTTTATCATTCCTTTCATTCTTCAAATCCTTACCCTTCTGCCTTCAAATGTTACTAAGTTTTTTTTTTTTTAATTGGCAAATAAAATGTGTTTCTGGATTCATTTTTCTCAAAGTATCTTCTAAAGAATAGTATATGAGATGATAGTTTGCTTGGGGTGAAGTATTGCAATCATTAAATCAGACCATGTATGTAAAGCACTTAGTCGAATATCTGGAATACAGCTAAATACTCAAGGTTAGCTAAAGAAAACACGTGCACTCAGCAGAGTATGCACACACATAGAAAAATAGATAATTCCACTTCAAAACCAAAGTACAATCTGGCAGCTTGTGTCAATATTTAAGATATCCTTTGGCCTAGATATCCGGCTTCTAAGAATTTGTCTTAAGGATAAGCATATTTATCACAATGCTGTTTATAATATTGAAAAATTGGAATAACTCAAATCCATCAACATGGGATTAACTACAGGAATAGAAAAGCATCTCCGTAAGAGTATATGATATGCGGCTACTAAAAATAATGAAGTGGAATTTTATTGATTGATATAAATAACTCAATGATTTCAAGTGAAAATGCAATTTACAAAGTAGTATCTATGGTGTGATTTTTTTTTTTGCAAAACAGAAGAATGAAAGAAGAAAGCATAGGCATCAAAATCTCTTAAAGATATATGCCCTAGTATTTTCAGTTATTTTCTTTGAATTATGAGTAAACGAGTAATCTTTACTTTCTCCTTTTCTGAATGTTCTGAATTAAATACACACACACATATATATAAAACTTTCATAATCTGAATTAAGTAATACAGCTATTTAAAAATAACTTCCAGCTCAGATTCCAGCTCCTCTAAGAGGCCCTCCTTGGCTCCTCAGCTAGTGTTCCATGATACTGCTCTTCCGTTCTCTCACAATTCCCTGTGCATGGAATTTCCCTCGCGTTTCTCTCTCCACATTACAGTTTTTCTTGTATGCATCAATTTCATCAACAAAAATATGTGAGTTTGAGGGTAGGTCATCTGCCTTATTCATATTTTATTTTACCTTACATGACACCTGGTTCACAGTTTATGCTTAATAAAGGTTTGCTGAATGAATAGATGAGGAAAAGAATGAGCTTCATTGCTCCGAGGTTTTTCATTAGAAAGTTCCTCTCATGTAAACTCATTGGGTCTTTAGATTCTAATGAGAAAGCAAGAATAGAGAGAGGTAATTGTGAACTAGCCCTTCATCATGTAGCTACATCTCATGAGACCCACAGACTGGGATCTCCGGAACGGGTAACTCCAGTACATAGCAAGTGCTAAATATTTGCTTGTCAAAAGAAAGAATAAAGAATTGAATGGACGACAATGAACAGAAGAGATTATAGTAAGTCCAGCTCCATCCTAAGAATTTAGTAATGACTGATACTAAGGCCTGAGAATTGCCCTGAAATTAGAAAACAGAGATGCAAACAACGACAGCAACAAAAAAGCAAACGAACATAAAAGCAAACCCTTAGAGATTACAGAGTCCACTCTCCTCATTTCATTGGTGAAAAGACTTTGGTTTCAATACAAACATGATTTCCCAAAAACGCAGAGCAAGTTAGCAGCAAAATCTAGGCTAGAACCCAGATCTCCCCCCGCCCAACACGAGGATGCTTCTTCCTGCAAAGCCGCCTCTTGCCTGAACCACAGCCTGAGGTTTCTGTTATTTAGCCTGCTCTCATTTTCTGGTTGGATAAATAGAAGGTGATATCGGGGAGTTCTCTATTCATCTCCGTTTGCCTTTTTTTCCTTCTTCCATCCACTCTGTATGCTGTTTGAACCAGGCCCCTTTGTCGAGAAACTGCCCCTCCACCAGCGATCTGCATGCATCTAGAGACCTCACTGCCCTGGGTGTTGAATCTCACCTACCAGGGTTTTGTTCTGTTGAATAAAAGCAAATCCTGCATCAAGCAACAAATACTTTCCAATTCTTGAATAATTGAAAGGCTGGGGCCTGAGCCACAGCAGGCTAGGAATTGATTAGAAATGGAGAAGTAGGGAGGCTAGGAATTGATTAGAAGTGGAGAAGGGGGGAGCCAGCAGCTGACATCGCCCCTGTGGGTTTGGGGCACTCTGCAGGGAAATCTCCTCCCTAAGGGCCTTCTCATGGGGCTCAAGCCTGTTTCTGGGACAGCAGGGAGAACTTTGCAAGGATTTGCCTCTCTATAGGTCCATAGAAAGCCTGTTTTTCTGCCACCAAATTAATCTCTATGGTGAAAATAACAAAAATGCAGACCACACTATGTCCCTATACCCAATCCTGGGATAACTGTCCAAGGGAATTGAAACAAATTCTTCATATTCTTTTTAGATGGACTATTGGTGAGAATAAGACTGAGGAAATGCAGGCCATTCCTCCATGCCGATGCCCTCCTTTTCCAGGTCAGATGAAGATACAAAACGCAGGACATGCTGACACCACTTCACAGCCTGCTATACACTTACCCATTTCCTTATTTCATATAATCACCATGTGAGGCAGAAAGGACAAGGTCTCCTTGATTGGTGGGTGATCAAAGATAAGCACAGGAACTGGACCCCCCCGCCGTGCTTGTGGGACCCTCTGGGATCAGTGGCCTCCAGTCTTAAATATTTCCTGCCCACGTTCAATATTGCAGGCTGTAGTGGCAGCCATCTCTGCAAATTTCAAATAGGATCATCTCATTTCCCTGTTAAAACTATTCTTTGTCAATTGTTTCCCAACACCCTTGAACAAGAGAACAAAATCCACACTTCAGGATGTCTGCCTCTCTGTCATCACCCTGGTCTGTGCTCCTTGCTCCCCCACAACTGTCACACCCCCAGCCACAGCGACGTCAGCCTTCATTCTGTCCTTAGAAGGCCAAGCTCTGTGGCTCTGGTCCAACAGGCCCGGAACATCCATTGAGCTGCCTCGTGAGTACCTCCTTATCACTCAAGACTCTGGGAGATGGACCTTCCTCTAGGAAGTTCTTTCTCTGATTCCCAAGGAGACAGTATCCCTCTCTTCATCATGTTCTACCCTCCTTTCATCTGCCTCACAGACACTGCTGCAATGACTATCCTGCCCAGCAGACTGTGAGGTCCATTTTAGCAGGGTCATGACTATCAAGTTCACGTCTGTGAACCAGTACTCATTATGGTGCTGGCTCAGAGCAGGGCTTAATAAAATGAATGGCTGAATAAAAAGCAAAAACAGAAACAGAAATCAAAATCTGCCTACTAAAAGTGCGTACTAAGCACCCTTCCGTTCTTGGTTTTTGTTTTGTTTGTTTTTTCAAAAATATTTATTGAAAGAAAAACAGGAACTGCTCTAGGCATGGAAGGTACAATAGTGACAAAATCCTTGCACTTATATTGTGGCTTAGATTCTAGTTAAAGGAGGCAGAAAATAACCAACCAAATATGTGTTAAATGGTGTTTGGCATTGTAGGGGCAACACAGGGAAGAACTCGAGTTCAACATAGATGCTGACCACAGGTGGCCAGAACTGAGTCTCAGGCTGCCCAAGGGGTCCCTGAAGTCTATATTTCACTGAATTTCCGTTATTTTTTACCCAAGTCCCCTAATGGTGTACATTTAATTAGCTTTCTATTTTAATGCTATTTTAGCTCATTTTGGGATAACATATGGGTCAGGCATCATTTTGTTCCCATCAAATTATTTCCTTTGCATAAATTCCTAATTGGAAAATTATTTAATCAAAATGTACGACATGTTTAAGATCTCACTACCATTTTGTTAGCCCAAATAATTTTAGAAACTTATAAGGCCCATTTTAGCACATATGGGTGTGCTAGCATCAGCAGGACTGAAAACGGCATCGTGTGTTTGTGGTTGTTATTTTGGCAGATGTGGAAAAGGTACTTCAAGGTTATTTCCATTTGTACTTCCTTGATGCTTTCATCTTTTATTTTTAAAATCAGATTGCCTTTAAAATCTGATTGCCTAAACACAAAACACTGTGGGGTTTTTTTATATATACTATAGAAAACATGACTGTATTTACTAAACTTGAGGTTTTTGTATTTTCGAGCAGAGAGTAGACACTGCATCAAAGACTGCAGGGAAGTAGGTTCTACACAACTATCAGGCTTTTCCATTAGGACAACTGACTCAGAACAACGACTACATTTGAGATATGAATGGAGGCTGATGGAATTCCTCAGGCAACCCTGCACCTGGAATCCCAAATACTTCAGGCAAAGAAGTCATATTCACATACAATATTAAGGACTAAATTTAGTATGATTCCCCAGAGCTCATAAGACATCATCACTTTTTGACCAACTGAAGAATGGTTCTAAGTTAAAAGTTTTTCCCTTTGCCCATCCTGAAGACTTGACTATTCAGATTATTTCTATGTGGCTATATAAATTAGTAAATAAAGACTTCTTCAGTGAATTATTTCATTTTGAAAACGATACTAAATAGCTGCGTAGACCACTCATAGCTGTTTTCATTATGATTATCTTTAAAATACAGCTTTAAAGTTGTATATAGACTCAATCCAAATCAGAGATGTCTTCTACTTTTCACTTTTAGAAAAAGTGCCTGGAAATTTTAACTGCCAACTTATTTTTTTTTAATTTTTATTAAATAATAGCTGGGTACATTAATGCAATCATGAGGCACAATATGCTGTCATCATATATAATATAAAATATTTTCATCAAACTGTTTAACATAGCCTTCAGGGCATTTTCTTAATCACTATATGAAGACATTTGTTTTCTCAATTTAGTAATTTTCACCTGTACCCTTCTAAGATGCACCATAGGTGTGATCAGACCAATTGCCCTCACTCCGACTATTCTCCCCCCTCCCCTCCCCTTCCTTGCCCTTTTCCCCATATTCTTGTGCTATAATTGGGTTTTAGCCTTCATATGAAAGCTGTAAATTAGCTTCATATTAGGGCTGAGTACATTGGATACTTTTTCTTCCATTCTTGAGATACTTTGCTAAGAAGAACATGTTCCCGCTCCATCCATGTAAACATGAAAGAGGTAAAGTCTCCATCTTTCTTTAAGGCTGCATAATATTCCATGGTATACATGTACCACAATTTATTAATCCATTCACGGGTTGATGGGCACTTGGGCTTCTTCCACAACTTAGCAATTATGAATTGGGTGGCAATAAACATTCTGGTACAGATATCTTTATTATGATGTGATTTTTGGTCTTCTGGATATATACCTAGAAAAGGAATTATAGGATTGAATGGCAGGTCTATTTTTACCTCTCTAAGTATTCTCCAAACATCCTTCCAAAAGGAATATATTAGTTTGCATTCCCACCAGCAATGTAGAAGTGTTCCCTTTTCTCTGCATCCATATCAGGATCTCTGGCTTTGGGATTTTGTTATGTGGGCCAATCTGACAGGAGTTAGATGATATCTCAAAGTAGTTTTGATTTGCATTTCTCTGATGATTAAGGATGATGAGCATTTTTTCATGTGTCTATAGGCCGTGCACCTGTCTTCTTTAGAGAAGTTTCTCTTCAACTCCTTTGCCCACCCTGAGATGGGATCACTTGTCCTTTTGTTGCTAATATGTTTGAGTTCTCTGTGTATTCTGGGTATTAAACCTTTGTCGGAGGCATAACCTACAAATATTTTCTCCCATTCTGAGGGCTGTCTACTTGCTATACTTACTGTGTTCTTAGGAGTGCAGCAGCTTTTTAGTTTGATCAGGTCCCAGTAGCGTATTTTTGATGCTGCTTCAATTGCCTGGGGGGTCCTCCTCATAAAAAATTCACCCAGGTCAATTCCTTCAAGAATTTTCCCTGCACTTTCCTCTAGTATTTTTATAGTTTCATGTCTTAAGTTTAAATCTTTGATCCCGTGAGAGTCTATCTTAGTTAATGGTGAAAGGTGTCAGTCCAGTTTCAGACTTCTACAGGTCACCAGCCAGTTCACTCAGCACCATTTGTTAAATAGGAATTCATTTCCCCCACTGAATGTTTTTAATTGGCTTGTCAAAGATCAAATAGTGGTAAGTAGCTGGGTTCATCTCTTGGTTCTCTATTCTGTTCCATTTATCTCTGTTTTTGTGCCAGTACCATGCTGTTTTGATCACTATCGATTTATAGTACAGTCTCAGGTCTGGTAGC
>CAUYRH010060231.1:0-36198 GCA_963574655.1 Perodicticus potto
GAGAGAAACGGGAGAAGAGAGAGAAGTGGAGGAGAGAGAGAAGGGGAGAGAGACAGAGGAGGAGAGAGAAAGGGGAGGAGAGAGAGAAGGGGGAGAGAGAGAAGGGGGGAGAGAGAGAAACGGGAGAAGAGAGAGAAGGGGAGGAGAGAGAGAAGGGGAGAGAGAGAAAGGGGAGAAGAGAGAGAAGGGGAGAGAGAGAAGGGGAGAGAGAGAAGGGGAGGAAGAGAGGGGGAGGAGAGAGAGAAGGGGAGAGAGAAAGGGGAGGAGAGAGAGAAGGGGGGAGAGAGAAGGGGGAGGGTGGGAGGGAGGGAGAAAAAGAAGGAGAAAGAGAGAAAGAGAGAGATAAAGGCAGAGAGAGGAAAAGGAAACTCTCTGGTGGCTGTTTTTATATGGGTATAACCCATCACAAGTGCCCTACCTCATGACCTCGCCTGCACTTGTCCATAGACCCCATCTCCAAACACCATCACACTGGGAGTTAAGGCTTCAACATATGAACTTGGGGGACACAATTCAGTCTGTAGCAATCTGGTAAGAAAGTAAAGCTGGGATTGGCCAAGTAGACTGCAGGTATAAAGGAAGAGGCAGGGAAGAAAGCTCCCTGAACATTATCAGGAAAAACAAATCTGTTACTTGGCCCTAGATAGGAGACCCTTTCTTTGTAGGCAAATATGAACAGTGGTGGGTAGCCTTGAAATCAGATCCTTCAATACGGGCGAGCTCGTGGCAGGAGAATGAAACTTTACCTTGGGTTTAAATTTAACTTTTCCACTTAAAAACTTCCTAGCTTTGGAAGTGTTTCCTAACTTTTCTAAGCCACAGTGTTCTCACCTATGAAATGGGGATAATATTAATAAAGGTTGTTCTGGGGATTCAAAGAGATAAAACAATGCAAAGAGCTTGGTACAATGCCTTGCACAGTACTTTGAGGAATTTTTGCAGACATAAAGCATTAGGTAAATGCTTTATGTCTGTTACACAAAATCTCCCCCAAATCTTGTGGTACGTAAGCTGTTTTGACCCTGTTTTCCTGACGTTGTTGCCTGGGCCCTTGTTGCTTGTGATGTTACCTTCACCCAGTATTTTTTTTTTCTTGAGACAGAGTCTAAAGCTGATGCCCTGGGTAGAGTGCTGTGGCATCACAGCTCTCAGTAAACTCACACTTTTGGGCTTAAGTGATTCTCTTATCTCAGCCTCCAAAGTAGCTGGAACTACAGGCGCCCACCACAACGCCCGGCTATTTTTTGGTTGTAGTTGTCATTGTTGCTTAGCAGGCCCAGGCTGGGTTCAAACCCGCCACCCTAGGTGTATGTGGCCAGCGCCCTACTGACTGAGCTACGGGCGCCGCCACCCAACATTCCTCTTAACAGTGACTTGAAACTTTAAGAAAAAAAAAAATCTCAAAAATATCTTCAATGCCTTTGCTTTTTCAGTATTCATTTAATCTCGATCAGTGCATGAAAACTGCTCATGGCCCTCCCCCTTTTCTTCCTGGCAAGATTGTTATAATGTGTTGAAAATATTAATTATCCCATTCACCTTATTAACGGGACTGGAAAAACAAATCTTGTTGCTGTGCTTGGTGGAAGGTTTCTTCGTGTGTGTGTGTGTGTGTGTGTGTGTGTGTGTGTGTGTGTGTATGTCCTGTACCTTTGTCCCCTTGAGTCACAACAAATTATTGATGCTAGTTCCTTTAAGAAGACAATTAATCCAATTACCTTCTTATCGAATCAATACTAATGTCTTTTTTGTTGTTGTTTAACCTACAGGTTTCGGCAAGTCTGGCTACCAGCACAGCTGAGGTAGGAAACACGGTTTTTTCTGTCCCTTTGGAAGACATTTTGAAATGGCTGTGACAGAGTGAAATGCGTGTTCTAAGGGTGATTCCTCTGTGTCTGGTTTCCTGGTGGTTTGCCAAGTGCGTTGTCCATTGAGAGGTTTCCGTGGTGTGTGGTTGGGGCTCATCAGGTCATCCACCCTCGTCTTCGTGGACTATGCCTGGAGTAGCCTGGTAGAGACCGTTGGTAGTTTCAGGGCCGGGTCCCTGACTTGCTTTTTCCCTGGTGACTTCTGAGTGTGGCCCTTTATACAAATGTTATGATTCTAGCTCCACTGTCACACCCCTGGCGGTGAGAACTTTGCCATCTCTGGAGTGCTTTTCCATTTATTCCATTACTTCTTTCCCTTTGCCCTACCCAGCTGCCAAGGCATGAAGGGAGCTATGGTTGATGCTGGCAACATAGGTAAAGAATAAAGAAGTTAAGAGAGGTCACCAGCAAGGTGACCGCCCATTGGAAACTGACCATGGTGGAATGTAATGGGAATCTCCAAAATACATCCAGCACTCTGGGGCCAGTCACTTTCTCACTCCTGAGTCACTGCACATATAAACAGCATTGATCTGGAGCTTGGGAGCCCGGGTTCTATGTTAATGCTATGCGTGATTTTAACTGTGGAGACTCACTCACCTCACATGTTCAGTGGGGGAGAATTCTATCTTCCATTGATTCATCACACAGCTGTTAGGAAGGTGAAATGGGATAAAGTTGTAGTGGCAGATCCTGGCAAGGTTCTACACAACACAAGGAGAGATCGTTATCAAAGATTGGCCATTTTAGGCTGGGTGCAGTGTCTCACTCCTGTAATCCTAGCACTCTGGGAAGCCAAGGCAAGTGGATTGCCTGAGCTCAGGAGTTTGCCTGAGCAAAGCGAGACCCCGTCTCTACTAAAAATAGAAAAACTAGCCAGGCATGAGTGGCAATCACTTGTAGTCCCAGCTACTCAGAAGCCCAGACAAGAGGAACATTTGAATCCAGGAGTTTGAGGTTGCTATGAGCTATGATGATGCCACAGCATTCTACCCAGGGTGACAGAGTGAGACTTTGTCTTAGAAAAAAAAAAAAAGATTGACCATTCCAATTCAGATGTCTGCAGCCCTGAACCCAGGGCTCAGTATGCGGGAGTTTTTAGTAGCTACAAGGCATTCAGTGTGAACGATTTTAGATGCCTTTGGGAGGCAGGTGTGTGAGAAGCAAATTGGTGGAGGAGAAGGTGTGGGGAGCCTGAGGCTGGGGCAGAGGTAAGCAACCACTAGTGTCATCTCTGTCCTGGTGATGATCTTGTGACCAATTACGTGAGCAACTTCTTTATCTGCACAAACTTAGTTTCTCCTGTTGAGAATGGGAATGACAGTACATACTCCATGAGGCTGTCAAGAGTGTTAAAACAGTAATGGCAGGGTTTCCTCCAGCAGAAACATCCACGCGACTGGGATACCAGTTTTCATTTATTCAACTTCTAGTATGCACCATTTATTAGATGAATGCTTTATGTCTGTTACACACAATCTCCCCCAAATCTTGTGATATGTAAGCTATTTTGACCCTGTTTTACAGAATAATCTGACCCTCAGAAAGACTCAGCAACTTTCCTAGCACCATTCAATAAATCCATGATAGAGTTGGGATCAGTAAATACGTCTGGCCAGGTACACAGTGCTGACATTTTTTTTGAGAGAGAACGTCTCACTCTGTTACCCCAGGCTAAAGTGTCCTGGTATCAACCTAGCTCACAGCAACCTCAAACTCCTGGGTTCTAGCAATCCTCCTGCCTTAGACTCCCAAATAGGTGGTGGCTGCCAAAGCACCTGGCTAATTTTTCTATTTTTGTGATAGTAGAGATGGGGTCTCGTCCTTGTTCAGGTTGGTCTCAAATTCCTGAGCTCAAGTGATCCTCCTGTCTTGGCCTTCCAGAGTGCTAAGATTGCAGGTGTGAGCCACCATGACTGGCTAAAGTACTGATATTAACTGCCATGCCATGTAAACCACCAATATTATTGTCTGGTACATAGTGGGTATTCGATAAATGTTAATTCCACCGCTCATGAAAGACACATTCTGCTTTCTAGATCATAGCTGAATATGTTGTGTTTCTCTGTGGTCAGGACCATGGACAGCTATTTCTTGTGCTTTCCGGCTTTCTTTCCTCTCTAGACACGGTCTCGCATTTTTACCCCATTTGGCATTTTAAAACAAATAATCAACGATAAAACACCTTCACACATTTCCCCTTTTCAATTTCACAGCAAGCACATCTGGAAGGATATTTCTTATCAACATTTCACAGATTGAAAATTGAAGGTCGGGAGAATTGAAGTCCTTTACGCATTGGTGAAATGTTTAGTAATCCAACAATCCCACCCCAGGTTGTGTGCCCAAGGGAAACAAATTCTTACGTCCACCAAAAACTACAAAAGAATTTTCATAGAGGTTTTATTTATCATAGCCAAAAACTGGAAATAACCTAAATGGTCCAGAAACAGTATGATAGTAAAGTAAATAGTGGCATTTTCACACAATGGAGTACAAGACAGCAATCAAAAAGAATTAACTTAATATATATGTATAAAACAGCCTGTATGAATCCTAGAAACATAATGGTGAGTGAGATCAACATCAGAACAGAGACTGTATCCTCTATGATTTAATTTTCACATACCCAGAGAGACAACACTCATAACTGGTGGTCAAAGTAACAATAATGGTTACCTCTGGAAGGTGCTGGTTGGGAGGGAGCACAAGGGAACCAGCTAAGCCACAGAAATGTTCAAGTCTTTCATCTAGACGTGTTTACAGAGGTAACCGTCATTATGAAATTGGTAGAGGTCTACAATTAAGATGTGTGGACTTTGTAGTGTGAAACTGTGTACCAAGAAAAAAATGAAGCATTTTGGCAAGATAAGGAAGAAGAGAGAGAGAAATGGAAGAGAGGAAAGGAGAGAGAGAAAAAATACAAAAGCATAAACCGGATAATGGGGGGGGGAGAGATAAATGTTCAGGATGGGGGGGCGTAGAAAGGAAGGAATTAGAAAGTGTAGAAATTCTTAGCATATGGACAGAACTTTAGGCCCAAAATAGTCTTCTATCATTCAGTTCTTTTTTTTTTTATTCAAGGCTCCCATTTCCCAGATGGAATAGGTTTTTCTTTTTATCTCTTTTTTTTTTTTGCTCCCTAAGCATTGTTTCTAAGGATAAATTATAATCACTGCAGCCAGATCATATTTTTTTTTTGCACTACTGCAGGGAGGTAACCTTTTATTAATTGAATTTCTAATGGCAATTCATCAAACAAGCCATCACTGTTATTTAATGCATGGTTCCTATTCATAGCGTGTTTTGTTAGGTAAATAATAGTGGCTCAGGAAAAGTGCTTCTGTGAGGTCCTTTACTTTCTTAAATGACTTTCTTTTCTCTCTCTCTCTCTCTCCCCCCTCTAAGTAGAGAGACAAATAGTTGTAATTTAAGTAGAACAAACCCCACCTGTGGAGGAGACATTGGGTAAAGGGAGACAAAAATAATTATAAACCCACAGAATCAGTGAGAATGAATGGCTTTGCCAGTTCCCTTTCTCTCTGTAGATTGACAGTGAATATGTGAATAACGTTTGCTAAATCTGGACTTTGAAAACATGACAGCAAGCTGTTTGTGCCAAAAATTTTTCATGGCATATGCCACCCCTCCCTGTACCACACACAGTTTTAATAAGATGGCACACGAGCTTTTGAGAAATGTTAAAACCCTGCAGAGGAAAGAGCTTTATCTTCTGACCAAATTCTGCCCAGCAATGTTTATGACAGCTGAAGAATTTATCTTAAATTCCCTCTGCTAGCCCCAAAGCACCTGGCCCTTTGTCCCCGAGCAGCCCGTAAGAACCAAACTAAGATGTCACATACATAATATAACAGATAAATGGCCCAATTTCCATGTCCACATGATGAATGGAATGCAAGTTCAGCACACACGTATTTGCACATTAATTGGCCCTGCATGGTTCCATTTTGTTCCTAAGTTGTTACTGTATGTCTAGTGGACTCCTTCCTCTTCAAAATCATTAAGCCTGTTTTATCGCACAAATGCATACACATCTCCCCCATTTATCGTCCCACAGCTTGCCCTGCTGAGAGAGAACCAAGTTACCTGGGCACAGCCGTTGGATTGCAAATGCCTACGTGTGAGCTCTCTCCACCACCAACGGCTCATTAACACAAAGCCCTGAGACCCGGACCCATGTTGGCTGTGCTGACAGCCAAACAAAGGCGAGGATGTTTGGGAAAAAAAATACCATTTTATTTCAGTTACCAGTTGGTTTTTTGCCTCACCTTAATGATTTCCTGCTGATAGTTTAATGGTAATATAAACCCGGTGGAGGGCCTCAATTTTGATAAATTGTCCTGCTTTTATTTCATGGCCAAGCGATCGAACTGAGTTTGATTGATACTACAGTTTTGCTATCCCAAATAATGGTGATGCCAAACTACACGGGTGGCAAATCCAGTGGCTTTGGAGAAATGTAGGTGGAATTGCCCTCCTACCATTTTTTATTTCCTTTTCCAGAAGAAAATTTTATTCCGGGACAAGGGATCATTTGTTTTTTTCTGTTTCAAGCTGGATTTTCAGGAAAGGAAGTCAGGGGCTGAAAAGGCTATTAGAAATACTCTCACTCACTTGGTGACCAGTGCATTTGAACAGGGCCTGGGCTGATTTTGCTGTGAACAGATCAGCTTCTGGCCATTCTGAATCATTTGAGAATCCAGCACATTTTACAAAGGTTGCAATGAGACAAGCATGTCCTTTGGAATCTTGTAAATGAGACAACAATCATGGGTCTATAGCTTATGAGTTACTATGGGCAAGTCACTTAAGTGCTAAGCCAAGTCCTTTATCTACAAAATGGCAATAATGGAATACCCCACAAGGTTGGCTTGAATTTTAAATGAAGTAATCAGTAAGCAATGCTGAAGACAACCTAGAACACAGTGGGTAGTCAACAATTATTTTGCTTCCATACATAATCCCCTTTTCCTTACACAGTAGAACCTCTCTAGTTGACCACCATCCCATGCTCACCATCTCCTTAAGTAGACCTCATTTTCATGCCCCAGACATGTACCACATGTGTATATCAGTACAATAGGCCCATTTCCATATGTTGACCACTTCTGTATGTTGACCAATGTGTTGCCGTCCCCTGGATGGTCAACTTCCAGAGGTTCTACTGTATTTGCTTAAAGTAAAGTAATAAGTGAATAACCTAATGAGAAATTATTTTGAGACCCCTGGCTTTGAGAACTTGCTATGATAACTTTGCATCATGGTTTCATCGACTGTAAGCAGGCAGAAGTTTACTTGCAAGACGTAATTCATGCTGGGGTTAATGGCCCTCTTCTCTGCACCCAAGGACAAGATCCACTTGAAGATGAGCTGTATTTTCCAATGAACACTCTTGGCCTTGTTTAATTTTGCCCAATCACACTTTGATAGTCTTCTCTGTCCTTGAAGCTAGAGCAAAAGAATATTTAAAGAACTTTAAAAAAATCATGTGGCCTTAACTCAAGGGCCCAGAATTCTCATTTGGAGCTATGGTAGTGTTTCTTTTAAATTTGATGAACATTTAAGTGACAGCCTGTTATATTAGAGGCACAATACAAGGCCTGGAGATCCATCTGCAAGGTTGACACACAATCATGCCCTCAAAAGACTGATGGTCCAGTACGGGAAGTGGGTTATATCATAAATGATATCTTGTCACTCAGTTCGTGAACACTAAGCTTCTAGTAATAGCCGTCTCTATGAGCTTCCTTCTTGTATTTGGTAAGTTTTGGATCTGGGTTCAAACACAAGTGAGCTGAGATAGGGGAGGGATATTTTTAGGGGCTTCCCATAGGAGGTAATGTGTAGGCTGGAGCCTTGAAGGGTGAATTAGGTTTTCATCAAGCAAAAAAATAAAGCAAGAGCATGAGAAAAAGCACAAGTAGGGAGAAGCTTACTTGTTCAGAGAATAAGCAATAAAGTAAGTGTGGGGATAGGGAAGGAGGATGGAAGGATTGGATTAATACGGGAAAACAGAGACCAAGCATGGCAGTCAAAGAGTAAAGAGGTTACAAGAAAGAGTTTGTACAGGTATTGCATGGTTCAGAGGGAACAAAGGAATTAAGGGCTAGGTCAGTGGTCCCAGGCCTGGGAGTCATATAATTACTAACATCCCCAACAACAGCCTTTCCATTATGGGTGGCATAAGGCATGACTTGAAGGAGAGGCCATCAGGGTTGGGGAAACCTGTGGCCTCAAGACCACATGTGACCCTTCTGATCACCAGGTGTGGCCCCTCAACAAAATCCAAACTTTATAGAATAAATTTTTTTTCTGTAAAATTTGCATTCCATCAAAAGGTCACACTCAAGAACCCAAAAGGCCACAAGCAATTCAAGAAGACAAGTGTTTAAGCTAACGAATGATGATTCCCCCACCCAGTCCACGGCTTAAAGGAAAGACAGGATTTAGAAAGGAATTTTGAAGATGACAGAGGCTTGGAGGACAGGCCCCAGAGGACACCAGGGTGGGAATCCAAACACAGACAGGGCTTTACTTCTTTACCTGTTGAAAAGTGACCAAAGTAACCCTAAGGGTACTGTGCTTTGCTCACCTTTGTGTCACCAGGGTTTAGCACCAGAGAGCTATAGCACAGAATGGACTGAGAAATGACATATTTTCTTCTATGACTTTGAAAAAGAAAAGGATGGAGAGTAAATGTGGATAAATGTGAAGGAGAGAGCAGAGAAATTGAAATAGGTTATGCCTGGCAGCCTTCATTTTCCCAGTGAATAGCAGAGGGAAAATATACGTGCTGAGAATAAGGAGGGTGGAGGTAGAATTGGGGGTTGGAGAGGAGAAGTAAGCAGATAGAAGAAATAGTTGATGTGAGGCACTAGTGAGAGGCTGATGAACCAGTGAGGCCAGTCCAGCAAACTGATATCCAGACACACCTGGGGGGTGGAAGGAGGAAGGAACAGTAGCCTCCCATAGCAGCAACAAGAGCAGCAGCATTGATCACCACCTGCGGATGGTGTCCCAAGCATAGCATTGTCTTCACAGTAATCCTTAGAGTGAACCTGAATGTCTGCATTTTGCAGATGAGGAAACTAAGCCACACAGAGGTGATGTAGATGGACCAGACTTAAGAAGACCAGGTCTGCCTGACCGCAACATCCGGGCTCTTTCTGTGATGGATGTGCCATCTTTTCTTGTCTAATCCCAAATAGTCATAAAACTCAAATAGATTACTTAACTTCTGCATGCGTTGGCTGTCTCCTCCACAGCATGAAGAAAATTAAAGAATTGAGGAGTTTTTCTGAGAAGGTAAAAGGCATGATGGGACTTATGAAAGGAAATTAGCATATTATTTGGTGCATCTATAGCCTTTATTGTAGACTGGTCGTCATGGTTCTTACTTTTATTAGCATGCCTGATAACTCATTCTGGGTTTCCATCGGAAACAGCCACAATATCAACTAGAACCAATCCATAGCCTCTGAGCCAAATGGCAACATCACTCCTAGAGGGTCCCAGAAGCTTCTTACTCTATGATAATTAATTAAGGGATCCTGGAAAAGCAAAAGGTTGTAAAGTTTCTCTTTCTACTTCTATTTGAAAACAAAAATGGGTTTGTGTTACTGTGAGGTTTTGAGGGTGAGTTGGGAGGATCCCACCATTTGTACATTGCAGTGGAAGTTAATGAATAAAAGAGACCAAAGGGATGGGGCAGCGCCTGTGGCTTAGTGGGTAGGGCACCAGCCCCATATATAGAGGGTGGCGGGTTCGAGCCCGGCCTCGGCCAAACTGCAACAGAAGAATAGCTGGGCATTGTGGCAGGCGCCTGTGGTCCCAGCTACTTGGGAGGCTGAGACAAGAGAATTGCCTAGGCCCAGGAATTGGAGGTTGCTGTGAGCTGTGACACCATGACACTCTACCGAGGGTGATAAAGTAAGACTTTTGTCTCAAAAAAGAAAGAAAGAAAGAAAGGGAAGGGAAGGGAAGGGAAGAAGGAAGGAAGGAAGGAAGGAAGGAAGGAAGGAAGGAAGGAAAGAAAGAAACCAAAGGGGGTTGGGTGGGAAGCTAACTTTTAATTAGCTTCTTAGTATATGTCAGGCATTTGATAATTCATTTTAGGTAGCTTATTTTATTTAATTTTATCTTTATAATAACCCTGTGAAGTGAGCACTTTTACTTTTCCTGTTTTAAAGATGGTCAAAGCTCATCCGGGTTCATTAAATGAGTCACAGAGGTAACAGGGGGGAGACTGAGAGTTGCCCCCATGACTGTCAGAACCCAAAGTCAAGAGTCACCTCTAGTCTCTCAGAGGCAACATCTGGGTCTTTCAGCCCTGGAGAGAAAAATCCCATCGCTTCTCATCTAAATTCTCTCTTCTTCCATGGCTCTCTCTGCAGCAGCTCAACCAGCTTCATTGACACTCTGTTCTAAAATTTTGTGAATGCTCTGTGATCACAGGACCCATCCCCACAACCATAAATTATTTCCTACAGTTTTGACACCATTTATTTCCGTAGCATTATACATTCCAACTCTCTGACTATTTAAGATCAAAAGATGTGCTCCCAGGCTCATACTTCACTCCACTCTCAGAGTCGGTGCTCCAAATTAAGGCGCAGAGGCCCCAGCCTGTCATCATCTATAATGTTGCATGATTCTAAGGATTCAGCATGTTTTATCAATGGTGAAAGGAGAAACAGACTCACCACAGTGTTGGGGCTTTTGTGGAAGACACAGGAGAAGGCCAGTGATGGGGTGACTGAAGGGGAGATGTTGGGATGTTCACAATCATCCAGAGAAGGGGAGTTAAACTGGTTTGTTGTATAAACCCCAGACCAACGGCAGATCTATGAAGGGCCAGAGAAGAGGGAGGAGGTCTGAGTGAGGCACGGCGGGCCCTCCATAATAGAATTACTGGTTCTAGCCAGGGGGAAGGAAGAGAGGTTGTGTGGCTGGTGTCCAAGCTGGGCTCAGCAGTTCTGGAACAAAGTAAAGCGCATATATCGGAGCAGATGGACCTCTTCGTGGGGACACGCATTGATTCAGCAAGCTTAAAGAGCATCTATTGTTGGATAGCCACTCTTTTAGGCCCTGGTAACTTAAAATGAATAAGATAACCATTTTTGCTTTCAAGGATCCTGTGATCTAGTAAAATGCACAGATGGGTTGACAGATGCTTCCAGCTAAGTTCTAATAGGGGTGGGTTTGAGAAGGAAGAGTGAACACTTACAGGAGGGGGTGTTCGAGCCTTGCAGGAACCCTGGGAGGCTTCAGATGAGATGGACTTCCTTTCCCCTTCTCCCGCCGGCCCTGGCCCTAGGGCTAGTATGAGGGATTGGGGGTGCATACGTGGACACCGCACCATCATCTATTTTAATAATCTGGAAGCAAGTTTGACAAACAGGAAAGAGATGGCTGTAGATCAAGTATGAGTGTGAAGGTGGGAAGTGGAGGAGGAAAGAGGAATTGGAAGATCAGCCGGTCATGTGGTTGAACGGCCTTGAAGGTGACTCTTCATGGTGGTGTGTAAATGACAACAGTGGTGGTGGTGATGGCAGCAGCGAGAGCAGCCAACATTTATTATATGCCCGCTGTATGCAACCGGGCTAATCATTGTATTCTTTTATTCTCGCTATCACACTTAAGAAGAGTATTAACAGAGCCTTCCTTTAACAATTGAGAAAATAAAGGCTCGGAATTTATGAGACCTGCCCAAGGCTACGGGGTTAGTAGGAAAAGTTAGTATTTAAATCTGCACCATTTACCATCTGAACCAGAGGCCCAGCAAAGATGGGGGAAGCAGGCTTGAAAACCCCCTTGGGTTAACTTCTACATTACTCAACGCAAACCTCTCATGATAAATGATGCTAGCACACTTTGGAGAAACTTCGTGATTGTGCCTGGTTCTCGGCACTAATGTAGCTTGACTGGGGGCTGACATCCCACTTATCTCACCAGAATGACAATTAGGAGACGAAGAAAAAAAAAAGAGTTATTGCTATTCCGGCTTCCTCTATTGAGCTATGAATAAATGATGATAGCTGTGAAATAGTGTGCTGTTTAGATCGTTTCTGGTAAATTAAAAAAAAAGAAACCTAAAAATTGAATAAAGTGGTAATCTGTTCAGCCATTTGAATAGGAGGAGTGGAACAAAATTAGTAAACTCTTTTAGTGTCTTCCTGGCCTTGTCATTCTAATGTAATTAGTTTGCAAAAATATTAATTAATACTCAAACATCTGACATGTTTTACATGTTGATTTGAAATGTGTTAATTACGTTTTCTACTCTGCCCTGGTGCTGTCCTCGACAGCCTCGTAGAGAGGAATTCTGGTCCTGTAGCCCCCTCCTTAGAGAATGGCAGTAGAGAGTTCCTTGCAATGCTCAGAGCTGCTTGAGCCTTTGGGGAGGAAGGAAGGGGAGAGAATACTGTGAGGGAGCAGCCTGTTAGTGGTTTGAGCTCATGTGGACTCTGACTGCAAATACAGCATCTCAGGAAGGCTTTCTGAGTCCCAGTCAGCAAATGCCATGCTGGGTCAGCACGGTTTTCAGATAGTAAGCAGAAAGAGGGGTGAGCATCTCCTTGGACTATTTCCTCTTTGGACTAGGTTCTTCCCAGGTCTTGCAAATGGGTTATGTACTCCTGTGCTGGAAGAAGGGGCTGGATGCTAGATGTATCTCATGGCAGAACCAGCCATCGTTATCACTTGGGGGGTGTTGTCTGCTTCTTTACTTTCTTATTAAATTCACATATTATTCCAGAGAGGCTAGGCTATATGCAATTAATGAGTTAACCATGAAATCTCAATGGCCCGTCCAACTGAGGTTTATTTCTTGCTCATGTTACCAGTCTGATGAGAGTCAGGTGACTCTCCATGGCAGGCCTGTCCATGTGTTGACCAAGCAAAGAGGCTACTTCCTTCCTGTGGCTCTGCAGTGTTGACACACAACCCCACCATCAGTATGGCAGGGGAAGAAAAGGACAGAGAATCTCTTTTGAGCTCTTCATTCCATGTGCACGGAAGGTGTACACTGCAGCTACCCGCAGTCCACCAGCTCAAACTTGTCCCATGGCACCCACGACTGAGGGGGACCTGGGAGACGTGAGCAGAACATGGATATTCTGTAGGAAAATGCCTGTCACAGTATGATAATGACAACCACAACAACGAGGGTGACATAAATCTTTATTCTCATCTCAACTTTGTGCTTCACTAAGCCCCACGCCGTGGGTACTCGCTTGGCCCTCAAATTATCTCCTTGTACTTTTATTCATTCCATTCAAAAGACGAGGAAACAAGGGGCTCAGTGGGGTGAAACTATCTGTGAGTGGTCTCACAGTTAGTAAGGGATAGAGCCAGGACTCAGCACCAGCACCAGCCTTTGCCTCCCAAGGCTTTTGGCAGATCTGCGGCATTCTAGGAGAAGAAACTGGGGCAGCATTTAGAGAACACCCATGAAGATTCAGAGGACACGGATCCATTAAGTCTCCAAGGAATGATAAGATTTATGCCCAAGTTAGTGCAGAATCTATTACTTTCAGCAAGCAGATTCACATTCTGCGTCATATTTGAATCTTGTAATAATCCTATGGAGGATTTGAGAGGACTATTATCATCTCCTCTGTATAGATGCAGCATCAGAGAGCCCAGGAGATTAAAGACCTTCCAGAGAATACCTAGGTAATTACCCACAGATTTCTGGACTCCAGACCTAACCTCTTTGTGTATACAGGACTAAGAGTCCCCAAGACCACAGGTGGGGGTATCCTTTGACCTTTTATGTTTTGTAACCCCCTAGGGCATTTGGGCAGAACTGTGGGCCTCTTTGTAGAACAAATTTTTCAGATACATAATATAAAATACTTAGAATCACAAAGGAAATGATTTCTATTGAAACACATCCATTAAATAAATAAAATATGATTTAGTCAAATCTCTGCTTTCTTTATTAGCACGTTAAACAAGCAAGTCTACTAATTACCTTAATTTTGAAGTAGCAAAAAGCATTACGATATTTTGAGATATCTGTGAAAATTATAATGTAATGTGGCTAACAAATCTGTGATTTCAGTGGGTGGCAAAGTCACAGGTACTGGTAATACTGCTATGATTTTGTGACTTACATTTATAATTAAAGGGAATGCTAGATGACAGAGGCTAGTGGAAATAACATTTTTATTTTTTATCCAAGTTCATAGACCCACTGTGTTTTAGCCAGGTCCCCGGAATAATCATGGGTCCCAACTTAAGAACCTGTACGATCGTCAGCTATAGATGGTCTTCTGATTCCAGTAGTATCAGAGCCTAGAATTGGGTAAGCTCAAGCTCAGTTACAGAAAAGATAAAGTCTTATTTTGATGCCTTTACCTGCTTAATCTCTTAGCAATGTCATTAGTGTCCAGTGTCCTGTCTTGACCCTTGTGGCTCTTTTTCCAGCGCCTCACATGTGTCATTTAATAGGATCAGGGGTCATTAAAGGCTAACTTTTTTTTAGATACTTGGTATTATGGTCAGACTTTATACCCATGATTTCACTTCATTCTGGTAGACTATATTGGTAAACATATTTTATAGAAAGTAATATGATAGTTAACATTTGTGAATACTTACTATGCACCAGGCACTCTTCTTAGCACATTTAGATACTAAAATAATAATAATTATTATAATAGCAGTGGCGGCAGCAGTAGGAATAGAAGCAGCTATGACTTATTTAGCGCTCTCCAGGTGCCAGGCTTATTATGTTCCAAGCATTTTACATACTCAATCTCAATCATTCCTCACCACATTCGTATCAGGTCAGTATTAGTTATTTACATTTTACAGAAAAGGAAATAGGTACAGAAAGGTTAAGTAACTTGCCCAAAGTCACATGACTGTAAACCCAAGCTTTAAATCCAGGCATTCCTCTTCCACACACTGGGAACCCAACCGCTAAGCTGGTTTTTCACTTTGTTTACTGATACTCATAAGAACTGCAGAGGTAAAAGCAATTTTTACCCTCGTTTTATAAAGTATGTGACTGAGGCACAGAGATACTAAGAAACTGGCCTTAGAGTCTGCTTTCTTCTACTCAAAGATGGAACAGAGAGAGAGCACAGCACAGATGACAGATCCATGGGATATCTGTATTGGCTGTACTCGGAAAAGTTACCCATCACTCCCGTTCAACTTTCCATTGGCCAGAACTCAGTCACATGGTCCCATGAACTGCAAGGGAGACTGGGAAATGTAGTCCAGCTGTGTACCCAAGGGGGAAAAAGAAATGGGGTTTGGTGACCTCATAACCAACTTTAGGCACAGACCTGGGGCACTCATGTGTCATGGTGAAATTCCACTGACAGCAAGAGCTAGTGAGATGTGTTTCAATATAAATCATTTCCTTAGTGATTCACAAAGGAGGGAGATACACTTTCACACAAGCCTAGGGCTTCATCATTGGTGCACAGCCCCGCTGTGGTGCCTTGACTCACACTTTATCCTAACTACTCAGAGGTGCCAATGTTGTCCCCTGGGTGGCTTGTAGACAGAATTAGTCGGAAATACATTACTGCAATTAGGGAATGTGAAAAATCTCATGCTGTGGGGATGTGGACTCTGGGTCTATTTTTATAAGCCATGGAGAGCCTGCAAATGAAATATTGTCAAATAGAAAACAGATTAAAATGTATAATAGCTTAATAGTGTTTACTATACATTTAAATGAATATTTTAAATATAGTCTTTTCTTTTTAAAGGAAACTGGTTATTGTCAGTTTGTATTTTTAATTTGAATGATCCAGCCCCCGCCCTTATGATCTTCTGCTCAAAGCCTCTGCAAGTGACCAGTTTATTATGATAGGGCAAGAGATGGATACTAGAATATTACATCTACTCTATATTACTGTATGTTGTATTTCCTCTGTTCTCAGATATCACAGGTTATAAATCTCAGCCTCACTTTCATAATTTTGTTTTATCAGGAGGAGAGGATGTGGAACAAAAGCAACACAACATTAGGTGCACACATCGATTTTAAACCACATTCATGGCTCAGCGCCCGTAGCTCAGGAGTTATGGCACTGGTTGCATACACCAGAGCTGGCAGGTGCGGACCCAGCCCGGCTCTGCTAAAACAACAATGATAACTACAACAATAGAAATAGCTGGGCATTGTGGCAGGCACCTGTAGTCCCAGCTACTTGGGAGGCTAAGGCAAGCGAATCGCTTAAGCCCAAGACTTTGAGGTGGCTGTGAGCTATAACGTCACGGCACTCTACCAGGGGTGACACGGTGAGACTTTGTCTCAAAAATAAATAAATAAATACATAAACTATATTCATATTTTATTTTTCTAAAATAGCATGTTTAACAGGTAGTCATATAGTTAAATATTTATGTACATATGTAAACACATCCACCCACCCATACACACACACACAATATAGTCCAAAACTCTTTCAGTATTTTAAGCTTGTAGCACATCTCAGCTCAGATCAGCCACATTCCTGGTACTCAAGAGCCCATATGGCCAGTGGCTGCTACCCTGAAGACTAGCTCTGAGAACTCTGATTTCTATGATCTCAGGATGTTGAAGGGTATGACTCTGTTTTTTGGAGGGGAATATCCTTTCTCTGCAGTCACCCATCTCAGACCCAAAGGTGGAAGAGATAGTTCCCCTATATAAGCAGAAAGTGTGCACAGATAGACCACTGCTGCCCACGTACCCACCTGCTTTTTGCTGGGGCCCACTGCTCTTCCAGATAGCAGACTGTGAATAAAAGATGGTGGGACCCCAGGAGGAGGCAACCCTGTGTCTTCTGATCTATCCAAAGCTTTGACCTCCAGAGTAGATGTGGAAGAAATAGATTGAAGTCCAACTTCTTATTTTGGAGTTTGGCCTTGGCCCTAATGGTTGGGCTGTAGTGTCTAATTTCTCCTATAGTGCGGAGACTGTGTGAGCTTAAGCACCGACCACGTGCACACATTTCTAAATACATTTCTGCATAGCTCAATCCCATCAAGCAGGAGATACAACTTTAAATAAGAGAAATCAGTACCTACCAGGGCCTATTTGTTTTTTTTGTTTTTTTTTTTCAGGAACCCTGGCATCCTGTGTATAATGAGTGTATGTATTAGTTAGCTACTTTGCATAACAAACTACCCTGAAATTTACAAAATCATGATTAAGTTGGTTAGAAATTTAGTAACACATGCTTGGAGCTGGGCTCAGCTGGGCTGTGCCAGGAATGTGTAGACACATGCCAGTTGACTAGTGGCTTTTGGGCATGAGCAGGCTGTCAAATGGAGAACTTTGTTTTTTCCTTTCTTGGTATTTCATCCTCCAGCAGGGTAAAATGGGCTTGTTCTCATGGAGATGTCAGATTCTTCCATATCCACAAAAAAGACATCAGTGAAGGTGACATTTTCACAAAGGCACAGCTCAGGTCACCCCCTGCAAGGCTCTGAAGTTGCTCCTAGGTGGTCCAGGTGATTGATTTCTCCTAAAAGCCTAACTGGTGTTCTGGTAGAGAAAGCAGGAGCCAGCAGCACAATGGCCAGCATCTCGGGCACCAGCTGGTTCCCAGAGCAGATTAAGAAAGCAGGCAGCTCTGTGGGCTGCAGACGGCAGATGTTTGGCCACACTCATATTACAGACATGTTTAAAAATGACATGCATGTTAAAATTGGGAAAATAACCCCAGCCCCCAAAGAGAAAACAAATCAATAAACAATAACAACAAAAATACAGTCCTGTCGCAATAATTATTTTCCTCAAATTCTCCAAGCATGACACGAAGCTACTTGGTAACTACCTTATCACTATTTATCTCTTGATATTCCATCTTACCCTGTTGGTAAATAAACTTTCTTAGAGGAACATGCAATCCCAAGCATGGATGGCAAACACCCACATTCCCTATGTTGAACTCTGCTAATTGTTCTGAGTGAGGAATTTGATCATACACTTCTCTTTGCTTCTGGAGTCTGCAGGCTATTTGCCTAAGGCTGAGAGCATGTTACAGCACTGATAATCATGGTGCCTTTACCTAGCTACCCTCGCTCTCTCTCTTTCTTGTTCTGAGTAGAACACCAGTCTTGTACGGCAGTTGGGTAAGAACATCACTCGTGTGAGTGACATTCCTGTGGATGTAGCTCTTTTCTTTCATATTTCACATTCTGAATATTTTATGAAAATGTTTTCTTTTCTCAGTGAGCTAATGCTGTGGTTTAAATATGAATCGAAGGTAGGAATGCTGACATTTCTCCCTTGAGGGACAACATATAATCTTCTTGATGAAAAAAGTTCAGGATTGATGTGTAAAAGCCATTAGGGTAAACACCTGAGTGCTGATGTCACGTTAACCTGGATGTGATTTCCCATCCTCTCACGACTTAACTGTTTCATCTCTCAACATTTCAACTCCTCATCTGCAAGATGGGATAATCATTGTTACTATATAATGTGATGAGGGTGAAGATTAAATGAGACAGACAATTACAGCATGGGGTATAGACGCTGGCACGTGGGAAGTTGTCAGTAAGTGGTACCTGGTTTTACATTTCTTCAACATCCCAGATAACTCCATGTAGGTAATTTCCCCTTCCACTTCTTTCCACAGAGTGTTGTCTAGTGATATATTTCAGAGATTTTATTATAACTCTGGGGTGGGTGAAGTGGATAATTGAAAGATGATGGAGTTGGTTTTTTGAGTTTGGCTTCCCAGACTAATTTGAGCACTCCAGAGTTTTGCTTAGTGCCTGTGGTAGAGACAGCTCTGAAGTCACCCCAAAACATTTCTTTTCCCTTTGGGCCCACCGCTAGACTACATTTCCCAGTTTCCCTTGCAGTTTCTCTTACCATGTGACTGAGTTCTGGCCAATGAGAGGTGAGCAGAAGTGATGTCTGACTTTTCCACGTGTAGCCCATAAACCTTTCCCATGGATTGATTATCCTCATGCTCTCCTGTTCCATCTTTGATTTGAATAAAGCAGATTCCAAGGAAAGTTTCTGAATGTCTCTCTGCCTCAGTTAGCTGCTATATAAATTTGAGCTCTAATGGGCAGAAGAATGAGGAATAGTTATCATGAAAGATGGATGGTGGGTGAGGTCTGTAAGATGCTTCCAAGAGGCTCTGTGAGGGGACCTTGCTGTCCTAAGGCAACCTGTGTCATTGGCTTGACAGGAAAGTCCTTCTTCTATTTTGCCATGCTCTATTGCACCCAAAGTCCCTTTAGACCCTCCACAACTAGCTAGGGATGCCATTTTGGTGCCTAATTTGGGCTCTGAGGTGGGGGAACTCAGAACCATTGTCTTTGGAGCCTGCATGTAAATGACACCCTATTGTGTAAAGTCTGGTCTCTGGGACCAGGCGGTCTCTCTCTCCCTTGTGGATGAACATTCTCCAAATTGAGAAGTGTCCAGACCTCTCATCCTCTCCCACCTTTTCTAAGATAAGGGTGGCTATCATGGTTTACCAGGCAGATGAAGGTTTCCCACTAGGTTTACCTATGCCTTCCCCCAGTGACTTGCCACCGTAAAGAGATTTCATACATCATTAAGAGAGATGTCATATGCATAAACATAATACCATGTTCTTACCCAGAATGTTACGTTAGACTCCTGGAGGCCTTAACCTTCAAATACAGCCACCCTTTCAACCCTGAAATCATCCAGTCTACCACCTGAGGGTTCCCAAAGGGAGCTGCTAGTAAAATAGCAACTTGTAAGGTTAAGAAAAGCATCACACAAAATGATAACTGAAAACGTGAACTTTTGAAACCTGTGCTTAGGGAGTAGAGTCAGAGGGCACATGGATAGAAGCATTTTGTTTTTTCAGATTCTCCTTTCTCTCCCCAAAGTGATGTCCTGAGTGTGTCTGGGATGGGGCTAATGGCCCCGCAAGGCCCCTAGTTTGGTGCGAGTTGTCCTCTCCACTTATGTAGATTTTCCCCATTGTAGTGTTTCCAAGGGAAATCTGTATGGAAGCCAAAATAAAGAGATATGTTATATTTACTCATTGAGTTTGGAGGGACTGATCTTCTAACTTACACATTCATGAACAAACGTGCACTGGGCATCTGCTTAGTACCAGCCCCAATGGGTTCTGGGGCTCCTGTTCTAAAATTCTTCATTTACTGGCCTTGTTACCTTGGACAAGTTAAAAAAGATCTCTGCATCCCTCTTTTCTCATCCATAAAATGGGAATAATGAGTGGTTATGAGGATTAAGTAAATTAATACATACAGAGTGTTTAGCCTGGTTCCTGGCCACATAAAGCTAAAAAATATATATTGGTTATTATCCATCACAGCAGAAGATCTATACAGAGAGTTTGAAACAACCCTTGGTCAACATATGCTCCTAAAATTGTGGCAACATTCATTTCTTCATGGGCCATTCAGGGTTTTGATGGCTGTTTTAATTAAAACAAAGATAACTGACATTTGGTCATCTGGTATGAATGAGTAGCATTGGGCTGTTCACTGGAGGATGACTCAGTGCTCATTCTCTTCATGCGTTCACTTATCCATTCAATCATTTGACCAATCATGACCCTGGATAGGGTTTCTCAGCCTTGGGACTGTTGATGTTGTGGGCCAGACAGTCCTTTGTTGTGGAGGGCGGTCCTGAGCATGTAGGGTGTTTTCTAGAAACCCCAGCCTCTTATTCACTAGCAACCCCCTCTCCTCAGACAGTTTCTAGATATTGACAAATGTCCCCTGGGAAGGCAGGGCAAAATTGCCTTAGATTCAGATATATTAGCGTCCTGAGAAGATTTTAGAGATGACCCCAGTCAGGGATGGGTTAATTGTGTTTAAGGGACCCCACCCATACATAGTAGCACAGTTATCCTTCCTGGTACCTGGACCCAGATGCCAATAGGTGCAACAATGAGGAATAATGCCACCTACCACCTTTCCCTTGGGTTTCTTTCATCTTGCATCTTCCTCTGTTTCTAAGTGAACACACAAGACCAGAGAAGAGGGTCGGTCCATCCAGGGACACAGACTGAGTGACTGAGTGGTCATGGCAGAGTTCTGTGTGGTCTCTGTGGTCGTGGCAGGGTCCTGTGTAGTCTCAGTGGTCGTGGCAGAGTCGTGTGTGGTCTCAGTGGTTGTGGCAGGGTTCTGTGTGGTCTCAGTGGTCGTGGCAGAGTCCTGTGTGGTCTCAGTGGTCATGACAGAGTCCTGTGTGGTCTCAGTGGTCGTGGCAGGGTTCTGTGTGGTCTCAGTGGTCATGGCAGAGTTCTACGTGGTCTCAGTGGTCGTGGCAGAGTTCTGTGTGGTCTCAGCCCTTTGTGCTGTCCTCATGACAGACATTTGTTTCATACCTACAGAGTTAGAACAAAATGTGAGGGGCATCAAATGAAATGATGGCATTACAATTTCTGGTGTGGTAAGCAATAGGGCAAACACCAACCTCCCTCCCCCCCTCCACACACACACACAAATACAAATTTCTACGAGATGTGCAAGGTCATGAAGCTTAGTCCCTGCCGACCTCACCAGCCTCCTCTAAGACCACTCTCCATGGTCTCATGCCCAGCTTCACAGCCTTCTCACATCCTGTGCTATGCGGTGTTCTTCCTGCCTCAGGGCCTTTACACACTTTGTTTCCTCTGCTGCAAGGACCCCCAATTGCCTTTCCAGTTGACCAGCTCCTCCTCTTCCTTTGGGCCATCCCCTCTCCAGAAGTCTACTTCACTATGCCTTCCACTGTAAGTACCTTCTGTTACTCTGTATATGAAGCTTTTTAAAAAATGGCTCTTTGCAATTTATATTTATTTTACTCATTTGTTGGCTCAAACGTTGTTTTATTCCAAGGTAGTTCCCTGGAAGTTTAAATCTTATGGACAACATCCCATCTGCATTGCAGCCTCCAACTCTTGGCCCACACTTGGTGATCACTTAATAAATAGTTGAATGCTGTGGGCTGGACAGTTAACTGTTGAATTAAAAGAAATATGAATGAGTGAATAAAATAATTGCACTTATACAAACCTGTGAGGAGTCAGCTGCATGACCCCCGTGGGTAAGGGTAAGTTCTCTGCACCTGCCATGTTGGGCCATGGGAATGTCTTTGCCGTCAGTGTTAGCCAAGGCCCCACTTGGTCAAGATTTGTTTGACTAACATGTTAATTATCACACACCGTTCAATTAAAAATGCCACAATATATTCACTTGTTCAAAATTCTCTATTAAGCATCTACTATGTGCCAAACACAATCCTGGGCACCGAGGATACAGGACAAATGGACTCTGTGTGTCCTCATAGAGTGACAGGTGCGAGGCCAACAAGTCGAGAGTGACCCCAAAGATCATAGACTACTGGAGGCTCACAGCCCAGAGGGGCCTCCCCTCATCTAGGGCATCGGGGACGGACTCTTGGAGGAATCAACCAAGGCCTGGGAAATAAGTAAGCATTCACCAGACAAAGGCAGGGGAAGCAACTTGTGGTAAAGAAGTTTTTAAAGAAACAGATTCACTTTGGAATGTCCAGAGAGAGGGGAACGTGGACGCAGCCCAGAGCACAGAGCCTGGCAGGGAGGCTCTGGACAGATGGCAGGTGGCTGATGTGATCATCAGGATGTTAGGTGCACCTCCGCTTCTTCTTTCCCATCTATTCGGAAGCAGCAAAGTGGCCAGGGCATGCGATGGGGCACAGTAATTGGGGTCTTGAGCAGATGGGACTGTTTGCCCAGCTGTGTGTCCTTAAGCAAATGTTTTACCTCTCCAAGCCTCTTCTCCTCCCCTTTAAAGAGAATAGTAAGAATAACCTGTGATTATAGCAGATGTTAGTAACACTTTCTAGGAGCAGATGCCTCCTCTGTTCAACTCACCCGTCCTCACCACACAGCCCTCATTCGACGGCTGAGGAGATAGAGGTAATGAAAGTTAGTGATTTTGCCCTGAATCATTGAAGGTGGTGGGCTTCAGCCCCCTAGCCGTTCTAACCCTATGCCACACTGCCGTTTAGAATTATTAAAAGAAGTGGGACAATCTCCATCCATCTCTCCAGCGTCTTGTCTAGAGACAATTCGAGAAATGGAATATGGTCAGATAGTTGTGGGTTCCCCTCCCAGTTTTAACTCTTACTGTCTCTGCGACTCCTTCTGTTACTTCATCTGTCTGGTCTCAATTTTTCCCTCCGTGCAGCGGGAATAACTGAGATTATATCTCACCTGGTAGGGTAAACACAGGCAAATTCCTTCAGCTGATGCCAGGGGCAGTGAGTACTGGACACATGTCAACCATCACTGTCACTAGGTAGACAGGGGACTCCATACTGAGGCCAGTTCTTCTTCCTCTCCCCCCTCCCAGGGGGGTTTTCATTACACAAGGAGCTCCAGAAAGTGTGAATCCCCTCCCCTCTCTCACACACGTAAGGGATGGCGGCGTCTCTGGTATGAGGTGGTAACAGAAGCCGGGGCAGGGGAGAGGCCGGCAGGGCAGTTGGAGCGTTCCCTTCCGGCAGACTGCCATGCACGTCCGGGCAGGGGACGCCCTTGGCTTGGAGTTCTTTCTGTTCTTTCCCCCAAACAAGCGCCTTCCATGCCAAGCCATCTTTCCTGTGCAACACTTTAATTTACATCTTTTAATAACTTTGGTTGCCATGGAAGCGTTGGAATTCAGTTTTAAAATAGACAAACTAATTGTTTCAGTCAGTTTGGGTATTTGCTGTCAAGGAAACAGCTCGTTTTTCCCCATCGCCAAAAGCCCACTTAATTGGATGGATGAGGTGGCAAAATGGCAGAGGGGTCCTTCCTCCCCATGACCAGATGAAGGTGCACTGCTGGGTCCTGGCCGTGTGCCCAGGAAGGGTCGTATCTGGGCAGGTGGAGGGGCCCCGTGGGGTAGTGGGTGCGAGAGAAGAGGAGCTGTGGAACAGGCACTCCTGAGGCTGAGCTGGGGTCAGGCAGTGTGGCCAGTTGTCGTTCCGACCTTGAGGGAGGCTTGGAGACCCTCCATCCTGCTGTGAGGGATTCTGGGAACAACACAGCACACGTTGGCACAGGGCTGGGGGCCACTCCCCTAGCAAGGCTGACAAGGACCGACTTTTTCCTTCTCTGTACCAGGTATTTGGGAGTCCATCTGATGCAGAGGGCAGTGACACAGTTCACCTGTTCAGTCATTCAACAACTACCTCTTGCATTCCTATCCGACGCATCGGTAAACACAGTGGTTCTCTGTCCTTATGGGGCTTACATTCCGGCAGAGTCAACAGACAATGTGCGATAAGACTAATGGACTGTATAGAGATGTTGGAAGTTCACGCAAGGAAACAGAGAGTGGAACAGAACGGGGGCCGGGGGTGCCAGGCACAGATGCAGTGTTAATGGTTGCTCTAGTCAGGTGCTAATCATTAGGACGTGGTGAGAAAGGGAGGTTTGAGCAGAGGCTCATAGATGTGAAGGGATTAGCCACGCAGGATCTGGGTGATTAAGTGCGATCAGGAGTGATTCAAAGTTCTGCCTTTGTTGTTGGAGCAGATCTGACCTGGGATTGTATCTTCCGTCAGTTATTCCCTGGATGACGTCTTGCCTACAACTCTCCCCCTGATGCCTCAGTCTCCTCTTCTCCATCATGGGGACAATACTAATTTAAGTGCGTTAATGCTTGTAAAGTGGTTGGCATGTAGGAAGAGTGATGAGGAGAAGGAGGAAGCCAAGGAGATCGCTGACCTAGGAGGGACCCAGTGGAAATCAGCAGAGAGGCCCTGGCCATTTGCTTGGAGATACAGTAAGTGGTAGAGGGCTGCACAGCATCTGTATAAGCCCCAAGGAAGACCAGGTTAGAGAAGGTTTCCCAGAGGTGATACCTCAACCAAGATCTGCAGGACAGGCGGAGGGCTGCCCAGGTGCCGTGGGGGACAATGGTGTTCCACCAAAGGCTGAGTGGTGAGAGATCATTGTCAACTTCAGATGCTGCGTGACGTCTCTTGAAGCTGGGGGCAAGAATACCCAGGAGCCGTGAGATGGAGTGGCAGATGTCAGCGGAGGCCTGCCTGGAAAGAGTTGGCCTTTGTCTTGTAACTGGGCTTCTTGTAGCTTTCCAATAAAACCTTCCCGAGGACAGAAAAGAGGGAACAAAATAAATGCTCCCTAAAGGAACAGGGTTTTGGGGAACCTGAAGTTGTCAGTGACCCAACCCAACTGGGAAACATGTTCAAAGTCTCCTATGTCAATATCAAGCGTAGATGCACGTTTGGCATTTTACTTTGTATCATATCCTGTTTCTTAACATGGATGTCCAGAATGACTTCCGGAACGCTCCACATCTTGCTATGGTTTGAGTGACCCCCCACCCTCAACTTTGCATTGTAGTTTCAAAATCATACTTGACAAATAAATATGTAGGAGGTTTGGAAGGCTGTAAGGTTGTCTGCTGACAAAGTCAGGCCCATCTTTAGGATTAATTTAGCTGCAAATGTAGCATTAAAGGACAGGTGAAGAAGGAACCCAGACTGGTCCCCCATCCAGAGGGGCTGGCACCCACCAACATGGGGGTGGCAGTGGTTCAGTTCATCGTCACAGCTGTGATGATGGGGTGCAGGGCTGAGATACCCCCTGGGGATTTTTGAAAAATATGCCGCCCAATCTGGAACTCCATTACCCTCGTGCTCCCTGCAACTCTACTCCAACTTATTTCTAATCTTCTTCTGCGCTTATTATAAAATTGAGATGATGGAATACTGTCAAACCTCAATACAATAAAACAGTTCAAAACAATTTAAAGACGTCTGAAAGGCGTAGACATGCAAGAAAGGTCTTACATTCATCCGAGCTCTGAGTTTATCTCTGAGCTCCCTGGAAGCAAACGCAAAATGAGAAACATATTGAATCTTATATTCGGCATGGCATGGAGGAAAGAAATCAATAAATTCTTCTACGGCAGGGAGCATTAGGCAAACACTCGGCTCTGAGGGGAGGTTCATCGCTTGGGTCCACGTGTAAAGGGTATTTTGTGATAAAACAGCAGTGTCTTCCACAAAAAGTCTGTCCACACCAACATTTCTTATCCCCCTCTGCTACAAATGCTGAGGTCATAGTGTTAAGTCTTAACTTAGTTGAGGCAGCTTCACAGGGGAAGGTAAAATAATGTGATCCAGGTGCCTGCCGTTCTAACTTAATACAAGATCAGAGATTAGAGAATCCCGGGAAATGGATGACTCATAAGCCCATTACATTATCCATCTCCGATATTAGATTTCTCAGACGAGCTTCTGGAAGGAGGAGCTGGACTCTCATGAATGCCAACCCCTGTGTCATTGACTGAAGAACTGAATGTACGTGCTCGAAATACCAGGGCCAAGGGACTCTGACTTTTCATTCTGAAATGATGATTTGGAAGCTTGATCTTTATTCTTACTGAGCTGGAGAAGGTGTCAGGGTGGCTCAGTATATAGAAAAACAGGTTTTAGAGTCTCTGATAGCTGGTTTGTCCTTTCTGCTGCTGATTTGTGATGATAGGCAAGTTAGTTTACATTTTTTTTTGTAGACTCAATCTCCTCATTTATAACAGGGTAAAAGTGGGAGTCGCAGGGGGATGTGGGGAGGATTAAGTGGTGTAACAGGCACCTCAGACAGTGCTTAGAACAGAGCCATTTGATACGTTGTCGCTATTACTGTTATTTTCATTGCAAACCGAAAGCAATTTAACTGTTTTGCTGAATCTTAAAGCCAATCTCAGGATATTATCACAGCCCAAGAGGCACATTTCTAAATTGAAAAGAGTGGAAGACCTTAGTCTATATTCCTGAGATTTTTCAGGGAAGGGGCTAGTGTAAGGGGAAGGAGGTGTGAAATGTCCTTTAAAAAAATTTTTTTTGAGACAGAGTCTCACTATGTTGCCCTCAGTAGAGTGCTGTGGCGTCATAGTTCACAGCAACCTCAAACTCTTGGGCTGAAGCGATTCTCTTGCCTCAGCCTCCCAAGTAGCTGGGACTGCAGGCACCTGGCACAATGCCCAGCTATTTTTTGTTACAGTTGTCATTGTTGTTTAGTGGGCCCAGGCTGGCTTTGAACCCACCAAGCTCAGGTGTACGTGGCCGGTATCATAACCACTGTGCTACGGGCATGGAGCCTGAAATGTCTTCTCTTAATGTTGGGAACCCTAGGAGCAGAGCCTGAGAAAGGATTACGGTTAGGATATTTACTGGGGAAGTGCTTTCAAAAGAAGGGAACTGAGCCAAGTATAAGGAAAGGCGAAGGAAAAGCAAAGATGCGGGTTCAGCTGGAATCCAGTCCCCTGCACCCCGCAAGCCCGGGGAACTGGAGAGCAGCAAGGTGCCGCAGAGTTGGGCCCATCTAGAGGCAGAGGGCCAGGCCTTTCCTACCCTGCTGCCCCTTGGAGGTTTGATACCTCCAAGTCTCGTGTTGAAATTTGATTCCCACGTTGGAGGAGGGGCTGCATGGGAGGTGTTGGGGTCATGGCCAGTGGATTCCTAATGAATAGATCAATGCCTTTGGGGTGAAGGTGGCGAGTGTGTTCTTGGTCTCTTATTTCCCGTGAGAACTGGTTATTAAAAAGAGCCCGGCAGCTCACCCCCTTCTCTCTCCCTTCCTCTCACACCTGCCCCCCTCTGCCTTCTGCCGTGAGTGGAAGCAACCTGAAGAGCCCTAGCCGGACACAGAGCCTGGCGCCATTCTTCCCTTGCAGCCTGCAGAACCACGGGCCAAATAAACCTCTTTTTACCCAGCTTTGGGTATTTCTCCTCTGCGACAGTAAATGGGATAAGACAGACCCCACGTCGTTGGCTGAGGTCTGCCTCCAGGGCGGCAGAGAGCAGCCACAGCCTCTCAGGGGAGGAAGGGACGTGTGAGTTGTTCTCAGCATCCGAGGGTCCGTGTCCCTGCGGGAAAGGACCCCTGGTGAGGCACCCGCAGCATCTCTCCACTTTCTAAGCAGCATCTATTGCTTCCCAATTTTTTCTCCTCTCTAGCAGTGGCCTAACTCTCTCTCCTTTTTCTCTCATGTCTCCTTTTGCAGCTTATCTTACTCATTTCCTTTAAGTCAAAAATGCTCTTATTTCTTCCCCTCCCCCTGCCGAAAATCCAACCATCTCCCTTTAAACAGAGCAGCCATTCTGCTGTGCCGTCTTCCTTTGGCATCTTCTTTCCACCCCCTGAAAGGTGCTCAGATGCGTATTCTTTAATATTTCATAATATTTTATATTCCTATCATCACTACCTCATGGGAAACGTGTGAGGAGGATCAATGTTCTTCTTGGAAAATGGCTTTGAATCTGCAAGATCGCATGAGAACATGTACGGTAGCGACCCACGAGGTTTGCTCCACTTAAAATAAAAGAGAGATTTTGTGTTAGAAGGATATGCTTCAGCACCTTGGAAAGCGATGGACGTCAGAGCAGGCCTCTCTCGTCTGGGATAAGGCGCACGAACCTTTCCATCCTTGCTGCAAGTTTCTCTGGAGACTGTTCAGTTGGAAGACTTGACGGGTGTCTCCCCAACATTTTTTTTTCAGTCTGATCACAGCCGTGTGTGAAGAGAGAAAGTCGCAAGACAGACGATAAATCATGCCTTCTATTGCGATTCATTTAGCTCCTCCTTCGAGCAGACTAGTTTTACTCTGGGATGTTACAGGTTTGAGCTTTGTCACTCTGCATGGGTTTTTGTAGTTCTCTAGAAGGCCAGCAACTTAGGTCATGACCTCTGTGTATCACAAAGCAGGCTCCTAACTCTGCGACCCAGGTAAAGAAGAGGACAACCCAGTGTGTTTCTGAAAGATATCATGGGCTTCTTGCTTATACCCAAACCCCATCAGACCTATGATGCATCCTGGCTTAAAAAATGATCCTGGGGCCAGAATCCACGGTCCCGTTTGACCTTCAAGTATGACAGGAATAATAACAGCCAGCGGTAGCAGGCTACATGTAAAATTCTCGTATTTAATCCTCTCCACAACATAGGTAGGTTCTATTTTCAGCATCATTTTGCAGATGAACAAATCAAGGCACAGAGGGTTTGCCCAAGATCACCCATCTGGTAGTCCGGAATTTGAGCCCACCCAAGGTGTTGCCCAAGATCACCCATCTGATGGTCCGGAATTTGAGCCCACCCAAGGTGTTGCCCAAGATCACCCATCTAATGGTCCGGAATTTGAGCCCACCCAAGGTGTTGCCCAAAATCACCCATCTGATGGTCCGTAATTTGAGCCCACCCAAGGTGTTGTCCAAGATCACCCATCTGATGGTCCGGAATTTGAGCCCACCCAAGGTGTTGCCCAAGATCACACATCTGATGGTCTGGAATTTGAGCCCACCCAAGGTGTTGGAGTTTGCAATGAGCTCAAGCTCCATGCTGGACCGTATATAACTGCCCTCCCATTCATTCATGTCAACAATTAGCTACTGAGTGTCCACTGTATATGCAGGACACCATTCAGGCATTGGGTAAATGTTGATGAGAAATAGGAATGTGATACCTGTCCTCTCGGTCTAAGGTTGAAAAGATCTCTCTCAAAGGCTCAGGCACGTAAAGGCAAGCATACGCTGGGAACTGCAGGGGAAACGGTCCCTCGTAGGGGAAACCTACCTGCTCTGCCAAGTCAAGGAAGTCCCTCTGACTTGAAGTCTGCATGAAAAGCAGGGTACTGTTAGAAGGAAATGAATGAGGGTCACCAAAGCAGCACTGGAAACAAAACTGAATTCTCCGCTTGACCTGCGAGCAAGAGCCCGGCCATTCTGTGTGAATCCAGTGGACTTCACAGAACAGACTGAACGGGCTGGATGTTAAGTCACCAAATTGGCCAAACTTCTGATACTGGGTCCCTTGATGGTTCCTAACCACTCCTTGGTGATCTGTAGCAGCATTAAAGTTGGGGACTTTGGTTTCAAGCATGGCTGTAGGGACCATAGGAAGATTCCACCGGCCCAGGTCATTCCACAAGTGCATTGGGTGGGTGTGGCAAGAGTCCCTTCAAGTTCATTGACTGATATCTGAGTATTCTTGTTACTCTCCAGATGTCATGCGTTGGGGACCTTGTCTTATTTTGTCACTGTGGTGCCCTTGGTGACACAATGAGAGGCACCTAGTGGGTGCTCAGCACAGCCCTCTCTGATTCATGAGTGCATGTGAACGGGAATAAAAACAGCAGAGGAAAGAATAGAGTGTGTTTTTCAGGCAGAGAGAATCACATGTGCCAGAAGGGAGGGGGAAGCCAGGGAAGAGAAAATTACCCCAAATGACTGCATTTCTACAAAGAGATGTATTGCAGTTGGCGTGAGTAAAGAGATGGAGATTCTATTTCCTCCTTAGCCCTTTTGCCCCAGACTAGAAATCCACCAGGAAACCTCTCTCCAGGCCCGCTCACCGCGGCTGCCTGCTCGTGCCTCATGCAGCTAGTTCCTCATCCGTATTCTCCCCAGGCCATCCCGCCAGCCCAGCAATCTGTTTCTGTCCTTTACAGGAGCTAATAGGACAAAAACAAATCGCTGCTCTCCAGCAAGTCATGCGGGGTTCTTGGGGACCTGGCAGCCAGCTCCAAGAAGGACATGAGAGGAGAAGATGGTGCCAGGAATGCCAAATTAGCCTCTTCTACCTGGAAGAAATCACAGCCACCACCAAAACATCCAGGGAGCCACGGAAGCTCCCTCCGGGTCTACGGGCTCCTATTCCATAAAGCAGAGTCTCTGCAGCTCCGATTACCCAGAGAAATTAACAAGAGAGAAATCTATTCCCTGGGAAAGTTGAGCCATGCTGGCTCAACTGCTCCTCTACTGAGGAGGCTCAGAGGAGGCAGAGAGTCACTGCCTGTAGTCCCAGAAATACCTGCCTTCTGTCCAGCATTCTGATCATGAGCCCATCTTCATTTTATCCTATGCCCGGTGTCAGGAGAAACTGAGAAACACAATTGATTACATCTCACCCCTCAGCAGCTCCTCTCTCACCTTCAAATTCTCTGCCCTCAGCTTACCATCCCTGCGATTTTAGGCTCTGGCAATCTGATTTCACATTGGGGTCTCCTTCTTGTACCCTGCAGTTGGCAGTGACTCCCCAGGATGTCATAAAATCCAAGGCTGAAATGCAACTTTTTTTTTTAGAGACAGAGTCTCAGTTTGTCAACCTCGGTAGAGTGCTGTGGCGTCACAGCTCACAGCGACCTCCAGCTCTTGGGCTTGGGCGATTCTCATGCCCAAGTAGCTGGAACTATAGGCACCTGCCACAATGTCCGGCTATTTTTGTTGTTGTTGCAGTTTGGCCGGGGCTGGGTTCAAACCTGCCCACCTCTGTATATCGGGCCGGCGCCCTATTCGCTGAGCCACAGGCGCCGCCCAATACAACTCTTAGCGTGAATGTCAAGGTGGCTCACAGTCTGATCTCAGCTCACTTGTTCAGATGGTCCCTTCACACCTGTATTAACCATTGTGGTCACCATTCGCCCCACGTGACCATGACATTTAAACTCAACTTAGTTAAAACTGAAGATTCAGTTCCTCAGCCACACAGCCCCATTGCCAGTGCTTAGAGGCCACTTGGGGCTCCTGGGGACCTTAGTGGATGGTAAGGATGGAGGAAATTTCCATCATCATAGAAATTGGGGGGGGCATTAAGGAGTCACACGTCATAACCACACCTAAACAGCGCTGTTCTCCACTCTCTGTCCGTGTGTTCATGTCCTCAGCATTTCTGCCTACGTGCTTTTGCTCATGGCCACAGCTGTATTGGAAACGCCCTCCGTCAATCTAGCTGAGTCCAAATCTTCCCCATTCTTCCAGACTCCTTTGGGACCTTTCATGACCCTCCACCTGCAAGTGGTTTATCTACTTTTAAACTCTCACAGCTCCTTGTTCTTCTCATCTACTTATAACTTCCCATTCTTCATAGTGATTCCCATCCCAGTTCATAGTGCCTGGCATGGACAGGCCTTGATGGATGATTGTGGAGGGAGGAGATGACATTCCTTCTTTTAACGACCAGCCTTAAGTACTGACAAACACCATTACTGTTTACCTGCCAGGAGTGTTCTATGACATTTACAGCATCGCTAACCTTACTTGACACTCCCATTTTACAGCTGAGTAAACTACGTCTCAGAGACATTCAGTACCATGTTGACAAATACCGAGCTAGAATTTGAACCCGGATTGGAATGGCTCTACCCTTCTGCTTTTCCACGGAGTAATGCCGTGCTGCCTTTCTTTGGAGTGATATCCCTTCATTCATTTCATGGTAGTCGGGGGAAAGAGTCTTCGTATACCTCTCTCCCACCCTGCCACCCTCCTCCCTTGGGGGCCAAGCTCAGTGTTGGGCATGTCATTGTCATACAATAGACACTGCAAAAAAGTTGATCCGTGTGAAGGGACCCTTGAGGTCTGCTGCTCACCTCCATGCTCTGCCCACATGGACTCCGGAGCCTGTGGAAATGACTCTGCTCATGACCTTCCTTCATCTGCACTGAAGTTATCATCTCAGGGCAGCCATCCTGAGCTCCCCCAGCCTCAGCACCCATGTGCACCCTTCCCAGACACCCCCAACTGAACTCAAGGCCCCCAACCTTCAGCCTTCTCTTTTTTGTCCAGATTAATATGAGGGCACAAATGTTTGGGTTGTATTCTTTTTATTTCTAAGGTAAAGTTCAATTTGTCGTTGAGCCTTTCACCCTGGCGACCTGCTGAATACGCTCACATGGCCACATTCGGTGAGATCCCGCCAATTACCCTCCCTCCTCCCCTTCCCATCTCTAGACTATACTTGTGTTTTTCTGTCCTTTGGGCGTGTAGTTGTTTGCCTACTGGGTTAGAGTTAGGACTAAGTACATTGGATACTTCCCCCACCCCCCCACCCCCGCTTCTTGAGATACTTTACTAAGAAGAATATGTAAAGCCTCCATCTTTTCTTATCCTTTAGCCTTGCCTGAGCTGACTTACTGCTTATATCAGAGGAGTGTGTGTGTATTGGGAGGAGGTGCATTCCTCACTGGAAAATGCAGACAAAACGCACCCAGTGTGGGTTTTGGAAGAAGATGCCTCAAATGGGCACGTGTTGTACCAGTCTCCACTCTCAGAGACTCAAAAAAGAAGATCTGTCTGTTCCAAGTTACCTTTAATAGTAGAATTTGTACTTGATCTCAAGTGTCTGACCCTATTATCTTACTTTGCCTCTCTTCTCCCCACCCCCAAACACTGCCCATCCTCACATCTAGGCCTGTGAGCCCCAGAAAGGAAGCATCCCCCAGATTGCCAGGGACCTCAGAGGAGAAAATCCAGGGGCTTCAGATGGCAGGAACCTTGCCTGAGGCTGCTAGAGCTGACGCCCTCTCTCCCCGCTGAGGGAGGCTGATGGAGGCACGTTTCCTTCTAAGCCGGGCATATGTCACCTTCGGGCAAAAGATGAGCTAATAGAATTGAGATGAATGTAATTGGCAGAAGGTCAGCGAGGGAGCCATGTGTGTCTGGAGCTTCCCGAAAAGGCCAGCATGTTCCCTGCTTCCCTGTCTTATGATTAGTATGCAGGTAAGCGGAATGTGCCTCCGCAGAGTAATTGGATCATTCGGAGATCGGCAATGCCTGGTGTATGTACAAAGACTCAACAGTGATTAGATCCTGCCCGCTCATCTCGGCAAGCCTTGAAATTCTTCCCACTGTGAAAAACTAATTTTCTGTGGGAATTTATTAAATAAGAAATCTGCATGCCACTTTACCTTGTAAGTCAGGCCAGCAGAATACAAAGATTCCCCTCGACTTTGATGCCTGTTCCCAGCAGAGGCTTCTCCATCACTCGGGGACAGGTGTTTAGGAGCTAGTTTTGTTTCAGGGTGTGAATATTTTTCACTCTGTCCTCAGGCCGGGAAGTATAGGGAAACCCCACCGCCGCCACCTAAAAGCTTCTAAGAGAGAAATTGAGATAAGCAGAATGTGGGGATGGGAATGGGTGGGAAAATGTCAGACCATGTCTGTCTGTCCCTGGTGTGGGCTAACGTGCTTCCCCGTCATGAAAAGGTAAGCTCAGTCCTCAGAATGTGACTGCCTTTGAAGACAGGGTCTTGGAAAGGGTAAGTTAAAATAAGGTCATTGAGTTGGGCCTTTATCCGATCTGACTGGTGAAGAAGAGATAAGGACTCAGACTCACAGAGGATGCAGCCAGAAGGCGGCCATCCACAAGCCAAGGAGAGAGGCCTCAGAAGGACCACACCTTGACCTTAGACTTCTAGGCTCCAGAACGGCGAGAGAGTGATTTCTGTTATTCAATCCACTTGGTCTGTGCTGCTTTGTTATAGCAGCCGTCCCAAGCTAACACATTCCCAAAATGCCTCTTCCAGGAGCCTCCCTAATCTCTCTGTTTAGAATTAATCTCTCTTTATCCTCAAATGAAAGATGGAAGGGCTTCATCTGTGTGTCAGCTCTTTAGGGGGCAAGTAGCTATCTGAAGCCCTGCCTTGGTTTTGGGAATCTCAGGCTGACTCCAGGCAGGCAAGGATCTTGCACGTGCCTTGGCCATGGCTGGGGACAGTGTCTGCCCACGTGCCCTGCTTGATTGTCGTCCTAGCTGGCACCTAATACCTAACTAGTGTTTTTCTTTAAAGGAGTATTAGGTGTTGCATCACGTTTCCCCCAATTCACATGTTGGAATCCTAACTCCCAGGGCCTAAGGCTCATTCCAAATACAATTAGTTAGGCTGAGGTCAGAGGGGAATAGAGTGGAAGCCCTAATCCAACAGACTGGTTCCCTTATAAAACCAGGAAATTAGGACACAAACGTACACGCAGGGAGAATGCCATGTGAAAATAAAGACAGAGTGATGCCAAATATTACCAACCAACCACCAGAATCTGGGGAGAAAAGAGGGCACGCCTGCCTCACCACTCAGAGGAGCCAACCTTGCCGACACCCCCGTCTCGGGATTCTGGCCCCTGGGCTCGTGAGAATGCTCTGCTGTTGTTTAAGCACCTGGTCCGTGGTACTTTATTCTGGCAGCCCTACCAAACAGACCCTGGCAGGAAGGATTTTTTTTTTTGGCTGGGGCCAGGTTTGAACCCACCACCTCTGGTATATGGGGCCGGCACCCTACTCCTTTGAGTCACAGGTGTCACCCGATTTATTTTATTTTATTTTATTTTATTTTTGATGAAGATACTCCTGGACTGGGAGTCTGGGCATGTGGATTTGGGGTTGTGCCCTACCCTGAGCTGGGTGCGTATGGCAGGTTGGTTTTCTAAGGAAGCGGAATCTGAGACGATTTGCACACACAGGAGGTTTATTAGGGACCAATACTTGTGGGAGGGAGAGAGTGAGCAGGACTTAAGCAGAGGCAGAAATTGCGCTGTGACATCATCTCAACAGAAGCCTGAACCAGCCGTTATGGGGAGATTGGAAGATTGAATGATCGCTTCAGAGCCACCCCATGTTGGGGTAAAGAGCCAGATCTCTACTCCTGAGCTGCCCCAAGAGCAGGACATGGGCTTCAGAGAGGTAATCCCAAGAGGGGGGTGGCCACTGAGCACTTCCTGCTGACCACTGCCAGTGGTGGGAACAACGAAGCCTTGATTCCTGCTTGGGTCTGGTGGGTCATCACAGCAGCCACCGTCAAGCACAACTGAGGTCAGATCTCAGGCTTTGTAAACTGCCTTTGTAACAGTGAGTTTGGTTGGGCATTCAGGAAGGGGCAGGTGTGGGATTATGTCCTGGCCAAAGGACAGTTGCCCGCTTCTGAGAGCTTCTTGGAGCCACTTGGAAGGGGCGTGCTGGGACAGAAGTGTGGCTCCCACCTGATAGTGGGGCACGTGGGGGTGCACACATCTGGTGGATGATTTCTCTGATCCCTTAAAATTAATAAACTTTGAAGAGTATCGACCCATTGTGGCTTCAGGGAAGCATGCACAGCCCCCGGGATTTAGGTGGGAAAACACGATGCCATTGAAAGAGCATGAGATTTGGAACTGAGTTGCCGAGTTCTCTATACATGACCTTGAACCCGGGTCTTCCAGATTACACGCTCCAGCCGCCCTCCGTGTCAGGAGATGGGATTAAGCCAGACTAACGCTTTTCTATCTGAAACAGTTCTCCCAGAGCCAGGCCCCTTGCTTTCAGAGCACATTGTAATTTGTTGGTGATTTTTTTTTTTAATTATTTTTTATTGAGTCATAACTGTGTACAATGATTCAGGCTTGGAGTACAGTGTGCGGGCTTCCCATACAATCGGAGATATTTTTATCCACCTGATTAATGTAACATTCAAGATATTTTCTCATTTACTATGTGAAAACAATTTTGATCCGTATTTAGAAGATTTCTCCTGACCCTTCACATATGCACCACAAGTGTGATCTCACCCTTTATCATCTCTCCCCCCACCCTCTCCCTCCCCTTCC
>CAUYRH010060232.1:0-74563 GCA_963574655.1 Perodicticus potto
GTTTGCTATAAATTAAGGAATGAGAAAATATATATCATTCAAATAACAAACATAAAAACACTTAAATGGCTATATAAATATGAGGTAAAATGCATGTCAGAAGAAGAATAAAAGATAAATATACCAAAAAAAAAAAAAAAAGAAGTGCCAAAAGAAAAATGATCAACCTAGAATTCTACACTTAGTGAGAATATCTTTTTAAGGAAATAAAGACTGTTTCAACAAACAAAAAGTGAAAGAATTCATTACCAACAAACCTGTACTACAAGAAATGTTAAAGAAAGGGTGTCCAATTTTTTTTTTGTCTGCTGGCACACTGGAAGAATAAGAGTTGTCTTGGACCACATAGTAAGTACACAAACACTAATGAAAGCTCATTAGCAAAAAAAATTTAAAAGGTCTGTGCATGCTTTTCATGATATCCAACAGCATAGATAAGCAAAAAAGTCCTCACAAATCAGCCCACAGACTGAAGGTTGGACATCCCTGTGTTAAAGTTAACACTAACAACCATTCCCTTTAACTTGTGTTAATGTTAAGTTCTTCAGACAAATGGAATATGATATCACTCAAGAAAAAATGTCAAAGGCAAAGTAGTTGCAATGTATTGTGGCTTTATAACATATATGAAAATAAAACAATACCACAAAATAGGGAAAGAAAGAAAAAGAAGTATTCTGTTGTAAGGTTCTTACACTATACATGAAGTGGTATAATATTTATATATATTTATAATATTTACAGGTAAACTGTGACTAATTAAAGTAGTACAGAAGCTCTTCAACTTACAATAGGGTTGTGTCCCAATAAACCAGCGGTTCTCAACCTGTGGGTCACAACCCCTTTGTAACAATGAAAATACATCCTGCATTTCAGATATTTACATTACGATTCATAACAGTAGCAAAATTACAGTTATCAAGTAGCAATGAAAATAATTTTATAGTTGGGGGTCACCACAACATGAGGAACTGTATTAAAGGGTCATGGTATTAGGAGCCATTAAGAAGCTTGAGAACCACTGCAATAAACCCTATGATTTTTTTTTCTTTTTTGTAGAGACAGAGTCTCACTTTATTGTCCTCGGTAGAGTGCTATGGCATCACAGCTCACAGCAACCTCCAACTCCCGGGCTTAGGCGATTCTCGAGCCTCCCGAGTAGCTGGAACTACAGGCGCCCGCCACAACACCAGGCTATTTTTTGTTGCAGTTTGGCCGGGGCCAGGTTTGAACCCACCACCCTCAGTATATGGGGCCGGTGCCCTTCTCACTGAGCCACATAAATCATAAATTGAAAATATCCTAAGTCAAAAACTGTGTTGCTACAAGGGCTCTACTACTGCCCAGCATTGCAAGAGAAGTACACTTTCTACTGAATTAATACACGTTGCTTTCGCATCACGGCAACATCAAAAAACAATTAAGTCAAACTATCATTAAGTCAGAGACTAATTGTATGCTGTAAATCCTAGGGCAAACACACAGAGAACCTGGCAAACTTCAGTCCTTGAATACCACCTAGGCCCATATCCATCTTTAATTCAGTTTCTTTCTTTTTTTTATTGTTGGGGATTCATTGAGGGTACACAGAAGCAGGTTACATTAATTGCTTTTCTTAGATAAGGACCCTCTTATATTTGTGTCCTGCCACCAAAAGGTATACCACATCCCTTGACCCCCACCCCCTCCCTAAATTCAATTTCTTTTAAGAAAAAGAAATTATAAATCTTTTTTTTTTTTTTTTTTTTTTTTTTTTTTGTGAAAGAGTCTCATGTTACCCTTGGTAGAGTGCCATGCCATCACAGCTCACAGCAACCTCTAACTATTGGACTTAAGCAATTCTCTTGCCTCAGCTTCCTGAGTAGCTGGGACTACAGGTGCCCACCACAACATCTGGCTATCTTTTTATTGCAGTTGTCATTGTTGTTTAGCAGGCCCAGGCAGGGTTCAAACCCGCCTATCTCGGTGTATGTGGCTGCCGCCCTAACCACTGAGCTACAGGCACTGAGCCTATAAATCTATTTTAAAGAATATAAATCACCCAGCTACTCGGGAGGCTGAGGCAAGAGAACCGCCTAAGCCCAGGAATTGGAGGTTGCTGTGAGCTGTGTGACACCACGGCACTCTACCAAGGGCGATAAAGTGAGACTCTGTCTCTACAAAAAAAAAAGAATATAAATCAATGTCAAAATCCTGGTTGTGATACCAAATACTATACTTATGCATAATGTTACCACTGGGAAAAGTGGGTATAGTGTACTACAGATAGCTTGGTATTGTTTGTATTATTTCTTACAACTGCATGTAAGTCTCCATCATTTCAATTTTTTTAAAGTACTGCAATAATTACATTCTCATATCAGAGTTCATGAGGTCTTACACTACATACCAGTAATTTTGATACTATTTCATAATACATAACAAATTCCAGAACAAAGTGAAATTTCTCTTGTTCTAGAACCATTTATAATACACAGAACTGTCCTTTTAAATGTATCTATTTGACTAGATTTTCATGGCACAAAATTTAAAAAATAATCAATGAACACTCAGTTACCTTCCCCAGAACCCATTCTCCAGCCATCCAGTTCCCTCCTTAGAGGTACATTATCATCATTGTTGGTTTCTTCTGTTTTTTTTCCCCCAACACGGTCCATACACATACCAAGGAAGCATACACTTTTTTAATCCAAGTTAACAGTTTACTGTAACATCTTGCCTTTTTCATTTAATATACAGTATTTAAAATCTTCTCTTTAATACAGTATAAGAAAAAGATATAATTTACTTTGTCACTACTACAAAGAGTTCATTATTTTAAAAATCCAAGAGTAAAGAATGATATTTAAGTAAACAATCACTCTCTCTTCTTCCCCTCTTCCCTGTCTAATTCTTCTCTGAAGCAACAGCAACATTTATAATTTGATAAGTATTTTCTAAGGAATTTAAGGGCAGAATAACAAACTTTCAAAATAGAAAGAACCAAAGAATTCCCAATGTTTATAACCTTTCCTTTATATTAATTATCCAAATTACATGAATACAATTTTAAAATTTTAAAAATGAATATAATTTTTAAATTTTAAAATGAAAAGTAACATTCTCTTTCAACCCACTTTCAAACATCTTCAGTTTTTTTTTTTTTTTAGAGACAAAGTTTCACTTTGTCACCCTCAGTAGAGTGCCATGGCGTCACAGTTCACAGCAATCTCCATCTCTTGGGCTCAGGTGATTCTCTTGCCTCAGCCTCCCTAGTAGCTGGGACTACAGGTGCCCACCACAACACCTGGTATTTTTGTTGTTGTTGTTGCAGTTGGGCCGGGTTTGAACCCGCCACCCTCAGTATATGGCGCTGGCGCCCTACTCACTGAGCCAATAGGTACTGCCCAACATCTTCAGTGTTTCTGATAGTTACTCCATAACTCTAAAAAACAAACTTACAGCTTTGTGTTTAAATTCATCAATTTTAGGTCTTACCTATTGACTCACTTCATCATGTAAGATGAAGAAATTATTTTCTTCCATATTTACTCCCAAATTTGTCATCTATACCATCTCTTTTTTAGATTTTCAAATTTCTAATTTTTATACCTTATTCGGTTATTTGGTCTTTAGACTGATTTTTAAAATGATTATGCTTCCTGCCTTCTACAAATCTTCCAAAATTGCAGGCTCATTGACATAGTCTTTGGTTTTGGTTCACCACACATTTTACTGCTTTCATTTCAAAGGAATCCAGGGGTATCACACATGTGTTCTCAGTTTGTTATCTTGAAACAAACAAAAAAAAAGAAATGTTTCTTCTAATTCACTTTTAAAAATCATTATAAATCACTTTATAAAATCATATGGAAACTATGGATACCTGAGAAGCTACTATAAATATTGCAGACATATTCTGTAATCTAGATGTGGATAAATAATTAAAATTTATGAAAGAATATTCCATCTGAATACTTCAAGCACAAATACTACTTTCCAATCACAAGAACTTTAAATACCAAAAGTAGAAGGAGACTCCCTGTTCCCTTGTTAATACAACTACTACATACAATATCATTTTCTCTCAAACCAAGCAAGAGAAAAGTCACAATGCATCCACTTAAAAGAAATAATTTTTAAAGTAGCAAAATAAATTTCTTTTTTAACAGAATATACTAAAATGCCCCCATAAGGTACACTGCTTTCGAAAAGGGGTGTGATTGTGGTGGTGTCACACTTTCCTATTCTGACCTCTCACTGATTTCTTAGAAGGAAAGTGACTAAATGCCTCCCACTCATTAGCACTGGCGTGGCTTCCAGATGGAGCAGAGAAATGCCACAGATATAGGCTTCTAGTGAGCAGTAATGGAAAGCTGTTGTATAATTTTTGCAAATAGGAATGCTAACGATAATAACCAACCAAGCATTACCTGACTAGCTGAGCAGGAAAAAACAAGTAAATATACCTTTCTCTCGTGTCTTACTCCTTTTGTGTTACTATAAAGGAATACCTGAGACTGGGTAATTTATTTAAAAAAGGTTTATTTGATTCACAATTCTGCATCCTTTACTCATGGCAGAAGGGCAAAGGAGCTGGTATGTACTGAGATCATACTGCAGGAATGGAAGCAAGACAGTGAAGGTGTCAGACTCTTTTCAAGAACCAGTTATTATGGGAACTAAGAATGAGAACTCAAGCTAGAATGGCACCAAGCCATTCATGAGGTATCTGTCCCCACAATCCAAACACCTCCCACCAGGTACTGCCAGCAATACGGGGGACCAAATTTCAACATGAAGCGTGGCAGGGCCAAATAAACCTTCTCCAAACCATGGCAGCCCACAAGTTTTACTTCTTGCAAACTTCTGAGTTGAAAAAAAGATCACTTTCATACTCACCTGAACAATTCATTCCCTAAATGAAACCTGATGCTACTTTCTCTGTTTGGACAATGTAATGAAGAGGTATAGACAGAGTCTCAGAACCTTCCTCAAGGAATCTAACCCTTTTCTTTTCTTACCTTTGACCTGAGAGACACCTATAGCTGCTCAGGATCACAAAATTCTAATCTGCTCTTTTAAGGTGTGCTATAGTTTGAATCTGGCTTGTCAGATACCTCCAAATCTCATGTTGAAATCTAATTTCCAATGTTAGAGGTGACACCCAAGGGAAAATGGTTGGGTTATGGTGGCTGATCCCTCACCAATAATTTAATCCCCTCTCGGATAGAGTTAGGTTTAGTGAGTTTTTTCTCAATTCGTTCCATCAGGAGCAGGTTGTTAAAAGGAGTCTGGTGCCTCCCTACCTCTCTTACTTCCTTTGTCTCACCAGGTGATCTCTACACAAGCCCTTTGCCTTCTGCCATGAGTGGAAGCAGCCTGAAGCCCTCGTCAGAAGCAGACGTTTTTCACACAGCCTACAGAATTGTACACTTTGCATATCTCATTCCATTTAATTTTTACAACTTCCCATGAGATAAGTACCACTTTGAAATAAGTCCCCATTATGTAAAAAAGAAAAGTAAGATTCAAAGAAGTTAAATATCACCTCTAAAGTCACAGAGCTGATAACAGCTATAACTGTAAACTACAGGCAAATTTCAGGGAAAATTATAGTAGCATTTTATCAAGAATTACTAAGTTCAGGGCGGTGCCTTTGGCTCAGTGGGCACTGGCCCCATATACCAAACTTCAACAAAAAAATAGCTGGCTGTTGTGACAGGCGCCTGTAATCCCAGCTACTCGAGAGGCTGAGACAAGATAATCGCCTGAGCCCAAGAGCTGGAGGTTGCTGTGATGCCACAGCACTCTACTGAGGGCAATAGAGTGAGACTCTGTCTCAAAATATATATATATATTACTAAGTTCAACCAAAAGAAAAAGGCCCTCACTACTAAAAAGTTTTTCCTGGCTCCAAAATCAAGTCTACTTAATACTTTATTCCAATTTTTTTCTCTATGCATGTAGATAGATAGATAGACAGATAGATACATAGATAGTGTGTGTGTATGCACTAAAGCTTACATATATTTTTTAATATTTATATTATCCTTTTCAAGATAAGACTTCATAAAAGAGAAAGCTATTTAGCTATCTTCTAAAGAAGTTAACAGATCTATGATATTTACTGTGAGTTAGCTGGCCTCTCTCTATTCTACTAACCTGCCCAATTCTGATTTTCAGGAAGTAATTTATCTCACAACATTTGTGAAACACTACAGAAATCCTTTAGATATACTGGTTGGACAAAACAAAAATCAAGGTATTCTTTTTCAGGGTCAAAGTTAAAAGAGTAGTAACAGGAATTAAAAATTAATTCCAAAGTCTTCCCACTAGACGTTCGAACACTTTAGTAAAGGGAAATGAGGACTGTAGAGAGACAAAGAGCCATGAGAATTATTCCATTCTCATAGAACTCCAAAACCTAGACTGCAGGCACCAGAAGACCCTCACTGAATTCTTGAACTTGTTAACCTCATTCTCTACCCATGACTATTTTTTCCTACCGCTGGGATATTATTTTTGTAATCTTTGCAAGGCTAGCTTCATGTTTTCCATCAGTAGTTCTCTCATTAGACTATCACTTCTTCAGAAAGGCCTTCTCTCCCTCCTTACCTAAAAGGGCACACCGATCCCCTTTTGGCACACCATCTTATTTTAATCTATTTTCCTTCTACCATGTATCACTATCTGAATTCACCTTCTTTGTTCTTTTTCTGTATGTTCTTTTAAGGACCTCATCTTTTAACTTTCTATCCCCAATTCCTAGCTCAAAAACATTAAAGTCTGAATGCAGCTAATGATGGGTATCATTATACTGCACAAATATGAAAGAATCACTCTAAACCTTCTCCCTTAAGCTCAAAGAGAATAAAGAATAATAGGTTATTTCCTACAGATCATGTAGCACAGATAAAAAAATAAAATAAGAAACAAGTCAGGCACAGTAGCTCACACCTGTAATCCTAGCACTCTGGGAGGACAAGGCAGGAGGATGGCTTGAACTCAGGAGTTCAACAACAGCCTAAGCAAGGGTGAGACCTCATCTAACAAAAACAGAAAAAAAAAAAAAAAGCCAGGCATTGTGGCAGGCACCCACAGTCTAGCTACTCAGGAGGCTGAGGCAAGAGGGTTGCTTGAACCTAGGAATTTGAGGTTGCTGAGCTAGGTGCCATGGCACTTTAACCTGGGCAATGACACCAGGACAATGACAACCTGTCTCAAAAATAATAATAATAATAATAGGTTATGACTCATAACAACAAAAAAATTTACTTGTAGAATATGTGTATCTCCCCTACCTTACCCTCCAGTGCTATGAAGTCCAAGCATCCTGCTTCAGTTACAAGCCACATCAATTATAAACAGACTGGAAAATGTATGGAGCAAAAAACTATTATCCAGAGTATAAAAGAGTTTGATAGCTGAGCCCAAGAAATTTCCACCTGCCTCCTCATTTATTTCAGACCTACTTCTGGCACAACAACCGACAAAGGGAAAGAAAAACCCAAGAAAGAATACCTATTTGATGGCAAAGCATGCAAAAGTAAACAAGAACTTTCAAATGAAACCTTCAAAGTTTGAGGACAGAAAATGTTTTAGATTCTAAGCTCTATCTGCATTTGGACACAATTCCAAATCATGTAAAAGGAATGCTTCCAACATCGAATATAACCATAACTGTCTCTAAAATAATCCTCCTAGATTATTTCGGGACATATCTTGGAACTAGAAAAAGTTTGTTGAACATCACAATTCATAAAACGTACTTCTTGCTATTATAACTAATTGAATGAATCACACAAGCAGTAATCTGCATAATATTCCAATGATAGTTGGATTAAAACGTTGACACTGAAACTGAAAACCAGCATTACTTAACAATGTACTGAACCAGATTTCAAAGAAAATTCATTTTTATTACTTTGGTATAGGTCAAAATAATCTGATTTCCCACAGCCCTCATTTGATCAAACAACTCATAGCTCAATGTGCAATGAATGAAATTGTCACTCAGGATCAACTTTTGGTCTCCCCAAGTCTCCCCACGGAGAAAGAAGGCTAAGTTATCCATTAAGATGGTAAAGGAGCACCACCTGGAGACTGTCTTGCAGCAAAGCTCCTCGGGTGCCTCTCCTTGGGAGATGAATGGCACCTTCTAGCTGACACCAGGGACCTCCGAGGCGAGACAACTGGGGCAAGACCCCAGGTCTACCGTCCCATGTTGTTGAGGGAGGACTGGATGCCGGCGGGCACCAGGCACTGGACGACCGCGCAGCCGTCGGGGGCAGGAGAGAGCAGGGGTCGCCCGCAGTCTGAGGCCTGACAGCCCCAGGAGGTGAGGGCCCCTCCCACCGGATCCGCCACCGTGGCCAGGACGAAGGGAGAGAGACCCTGGGCAGAGGACGGCGAGACCTGGGTCCTGCCAGGGCACCCGAGCATCCCATCCCCATCGCCCAAGCCCGGTTGCCGCCCCCGTCACCTCACCTCAGCTGGCATCGGCAGGTTTTCTGCTGCCGCCTTCAGCTCCAACACCGAGTCCGTCTGCCTGTCGGTCAGCGGCGCCGTCGTGTCCGGTCTCCTATCCCAGAGAGCCAGCTTCTCCCGAGCGTCCCGCTCCGCCGCCGCATCGGACAGCAGAAGCAGCGCCGCCTCCGCCATTGCCGCCGCCCCCGCGGCCCTCAGCAGCAGCGGGGTGAAGGGGACCCCGACAGAGAGGCCCGGCTACTTCCGGGAGAACCAAGGCTTCCAGCACAGCACCGGCGGAGGGGCGGGCCGGAATGCCCTGACCCCGGAAACACTTCCTCAGTGTGGGGGCGGGACCAAAGCCAGAACAGACGTGGCTTTAAACATGGGCCCACTATTTCCGGTCGGGATGTAGAAGAGGGTGGAGACAGGACGTGGCGGAAATAGGAATGCCCCTACCGGAAGTCTCTTCCTCAACCTTGGTAACTTTATTGTTGCGAGTTGTTCATATTATTGACTACTACGATAAGTCACCCTGCCGGCAGGGAGCTTCGTGAGCTCCGGATCTGTAGCTTCCCTGCTCACTGGTGGGCTGTCTGGGTGAAGTGCGTAGGTGTGATTTCCATGTTAACGTGTTGACAGTTTCCTCCACTTACATCAAAACCAAGAGCTTTAGTATTCCAACATCCAATAATTCTCCTGTTAGTAAACTAATTTAAGAAGGATATCAAAAATTCAAAATGAGAAACAAAAAGTCAAAATATGTACATTAATAGTATCAAATATCAAGAAACGACCTAAGTGTTGAACACCAAAGAATAGGATCAATAACTAGTGGTGTACAAACATGTAATTAGAATTCTGTTCTGATCATGTAGAATTGAGCAAAAAAATAAATAGTGATAGTATTGGATCCTAACCTACAGAATAAAATAAATATCTATGAATCCATGCTGATATAATAATTGAATAAATAGTGGAGAAAGGACAACTTTCTACCTTATAGAAGAATTCCAGTCAATAAAAGTAGACAGTAGACAGCCTGAGCAACATAGTGAGATCCCAATTCTACAAAGAAAAAAAATGTTCTTTTTAATTTAGCCAGCGTGGTGGTGTGCGCCTGTAGTTCCAGCTACTTGGAAGGCGGAGGAGGGAGGTTCACTTGAGCCCCAAAGTTTGAAGTTGCAGTGAGCACTGCACTCTAGCTGGGATGACAGAGGGAGATCTGTCTCCAAAAAAAAAGAAAATATGATGGCCCTTTTCCTCTAATTTGACTAGTCTTAACTGGGTAGGCAAGATGTATCTAAGAAATATCCAGGAGACAGGGAAACAGCAAATTGTTCATTAGTAACTTGTTGCTGGGTCCATCAACACTAACAGGTCTGAAGCTTATGATAAAGACAAAAGATAATAGTTTTAAAAAATAATAAAAAGACCCAAAAGACAAATACAAAAGGTCAAAACAAACTCTTCTTTTGTTTATCATTGAGGTGTGTGTGTGTCTATTACTTGTTTAATGGATTTTAGTCCATTAACTTTTAAGTATTTGGAATGTGTGTGTATGTATGTGTTTTTTTCCACCATAAAAATTTACAAGGAGGGTGGCAGAAATGTTTTCTATCAGGTTTTGATTTTTTTTAATGGCATAAGTATTGATACTTTGCAATTTACAGATAATTATAGTTTTCAAGAGGTTATCCTTGTAAAAAAAACAGCTGGTATTTCTGGGAAAGCATCCACATTAATAGTGGTGGGGGATATTATATCTAAAGATCAATATTGTACAACAGAATAGCTGAATGAATCTTCTGAAATAAACAAGTTGATTACAATGAACTCTAGGATTAAAGGATTTTAGAAAAGCACAGTTTTCCTAGAAATCAAGTGAATCAAAATTCATGATATAATTCTTCAAGTTGAACCTTAGTATAATTTTGGTAAATCTGGTATAATTCTGCAGTTTTACACTTTCGAAGACATTGGATACTATAAATGTTTAAAAAGAAAGGAGAAATAGGTGTGGTGGCGAACACCTGTAGTCCTAGTTCTTGGGAGGCTTATGCTAACAGATCCCTTGAGGCTAGGAGTTTCATGTTGAAACTCCTGACATCATAACAATCTACCACTATTTCCTAAAGAAGGTCTCCTTCCAAATGTGTATAGCGACATGCTTCTGTTTGTCTAAGTGCCTAAAACACACTTTCTCTTCTTCAGGCCCGACTGATTGCTAGTTCCACAAATCTCTAAAATTAATCTCGTTGAATTTTGTGATGACAATTTTTTACCAAATATCATCCCTCCAGGGCCAAAGGTAAGCATCTTCTCTCCCAAATGTGTTTCTATTACAGATTTTCCTAAATCAATGATCACTCTACTTTCTTCTAAACATTATCTTTAAGTCCTTAAGATATCTTTACCAACCGTTGATTCGTGATGCAGAAGGCAAGCAATGCAGATCATGATACCTATGGAAAAGATTTGGGCCAAGCCTTGGCCTGGACAATTGATCAGCTGCTTTGAGGTCAAATGAGGGAAGAGAAAGGTAAAAGTGTAACACAATGATGTCCCATCTATTTTTGAACTGAGGAATCGAGGGAACCCAAAGACAGCTGTGCCTAAAGATTCAGCCGTCACCAGCTGACTTTGCAGGGACAAGGGAGGAACCATTGAATCAGGGTAATGGCAGTTTTATAGGATGTTCTAATTTTTAGACTGCTAGCATTGAAGTATAGGCATTTAAACAATGAAGTATTGCTCAAAATCTACTGGAAAGTGTTATGTGCAACATACTGAAAAAGTACTGCTTCAGATACTAGTGCTTTTTTTCTATATGGAGAAATATTGCCTAGTGCCCTCTCCCATACACCCCCAAAAGTACAAATTTCCTATAATGAATTCACTTTTTTTTATTGTTGGGGATTCATCGAGGGTACAAGAAACCAGGTTACACTGATTGAATTCACTTTTATATTCTGTATACAAGTCAAATTTCTTGCTGTTACTAGATAGTGATTAGTTTAGTCCCTGAAGCAACAGACATAACAAATATTATACAACAGCAGTTTTCATTTTCTACTACAATTCTTACAATTGACTCAAGTATTGGTAATTGTTCTCATAAAAATCATGCATATTGATATAGTAAACACTCATATTGCATATATCTATACACAGAAGACACACATGTATTCATTGTGTGTGTTACAGAGGGGGGTGGGAAGGTTGGAGGGAGGGAGGATCGAAAGAATGAATGAGAAGACAGGAAAGGACAAAGATAAAGTCAGAGCAGCCTCATCCCCAAATGACTGAGATCCTTAGATCATAGTAGATGACATCTTATTTATATGATCTTATTCAGATTTCACTTTTGTTTTTTTTTTTTTTTGAGACAGAGCCTCAAGCTGTTACCCTAAATAGACTGCCGTGACATCACAGCTCACAGCAACCTCCAATTCCTGCGCTCAAGCGAGTCTTCTGCCTCCGCCTCCCAAGTAGCTGGGACTATAGGTGCCCGCCACAACGCCCGGCCATTTTTTGGTTACAGCCGTCATTGTTGTTTGGCAGGCCCGGGCTGGATTCGAACCCACCAGCTCAAGTGTACGTGACTGGTGCCTTAGCCCGTTGAGCCACAGGCACTGAGCCCAGATTTCACTTTTGACCTCTTGATCACAAGCCTGTAAGTAAGCAGAGTCAGGGTTATTTTCCATTTAGAGCAACGGCTCTCAACCTTCCTAATGCCGCGAACTTTAATACAGTCCAAAGGGGTCTCGACCCACAGAGACCCCTTTAGAGACAAGCAAGGGAAAAACAGAGAGACGAAGTGAATTGTCAAAGACTGTGGGGAGAGCAAAGGAAAAGATATATGTTCCTTCTAGAGGGAAACTGGCCAACACCTATTAAAGAGGGTAGAGAATATGAAATCAATAGAAAAACAACTGTACGCACACGAGAAAGATACATGTATGTGAGAGGCAAGAGAGAAGGAGGGGGATTGGTAAACTCACACCTTATGGGCACAAAGTTAGACTATACAGCATGCCCTCTGGGTGAAAGATTCAACTACAACTTAAACTTTACCTTAGAAACACAATGTAACCTAAAAAGTACCTGTACAGGGTGGTGTATAATAGAGAAAAACCAGACACAATCTAAATATTTATCAATAGGGGACTAGTTTTGTTCCAGTTATTTAGTGTAGCCCATACAAAACTAACCCAAAAATCCATGTCCTAAAAAAATCATTTCATTATTTTCTTATGATTTTGTGGGTTACAAATTTTCCAAAGGACACATAAGCAAAGGCCTGCCTCTGCTCACAGTGTCTGGAGCCATAACTGGAATGACTCAAATGGCTACAGGCTGGACAGCTAAGGACCAGCTATGCATCTCCGTTATCTTCATGGGGTCTCAAAGCCTCTCCCCTGGCTCTCTCCACCTGGTCTCTCAAGCATAAAGACCTCATGACATTTAGACTCCTTATATGGTTTAGGAATGGAAGAGATTGTTCCCAGAGTCCCCTGTTGACCTTCACAGTAGGCTGCTTGTGCTGCTTTCTTTGTCAAAGGTTCACTGTAAGCTGCCCAGATTCAAGGGGAGGAGAATAGCCAGGCATGGTGGCACGTGCCTGTAGTCTCAGCTATTCAGGAGGCTGAGACAGGAGGACGGTTCGAGCTCAGGAGTTCAAGGCTGAAGTGAGTATGATCAGGCCACTGTACTCCAGCCTGGGTGACAGAATAAGAACTCATTGTCAAAAAAAAGTGAAGAGAGGAGGAAAATTGACTCCACCCTTCAATTGGAAGAGCAACAAAAAACCTGCAGCATTTTCAATCTACAAAAGAGCTGACACTTTGCAAACCATTGAAAGGAACAAAGTATTTTATGGATTCTGTTTCTGCATAAGGAAACTTTCAGAAGCGATGGAAATGTTATCTCGAGGTGGTAATGGCCTCACAGGTGTACACATAATTCCAAAACTGATCAAATTGTACATTTTAAATATGTGTATACACATGCAATATACTTCAATTACACCTCAATAGAATTGAAAGACGGGAGAATTAAATAGATCTGTTAGTATTGATACAGAAGTAAGTTTGCCATATATTGTTGAAATAAGAAAATAAACTGCTGAACAATATAAATGCAATCCCATTTTTGATTCGAAAATCTCTCACTCTCGGCTCTGCGCCTGTGGCTCAGCGGACTAAGGCGCCAGCCACGTACACCTGAGCTGGTGGGTTCGAATCCAGCCCGGGCCCGCCAAACAACAATGACGGCTGCAACCAAAAAATGGCGTTATGGCGGGCACCTGTAGTCCCAGCTACTTGGGAGGCAGAGGCAAGAGGCTCGCTTGAACCCAGGAGTTGGAGGTTGCTGTGAGCTGTGATGCCACAGCACTCTATCCAGGGTGACAGCTTCAGGCTCTGTCTCAAAAAAAAAAAAAAAGAAAAAAGAAAATCTCTCACTCTCTCACACACAGAGAGCAAAATGGTCTGAAAAGATAAATAGCAAATTGTTATTAGTAGTTATCCCTGAGGAGTTGGATTGATAGAAGAGGAGGTTAGGATAAGGTAGGACAAGGTCTTCATTGTTTTCAGATTATTAAACTCAGGGTTTATTGAAAGACCTAAAAAAGCTTTACAGAGTTAAGACAAAGCTCAATAGTAGATGGGAGGCAGAAATGGCTCATCACCTCCACTCAGCCTTTTACTTCTTTTTTTTTTGCAGTTTTTGGTCAGGGCTGGGTTTGAACCGGCCACCTCCGGCATATGGGGCCGGTGCCCTACTCCTTTCAGTCACAGGTGCTGCCCCCTTTTACTTCTTATATAGTCTATAAACTACATTTTTTTCTTGTAACATTCGTACTTAATCTTTACTTTTCAAGTTAGCTACACCTTCTGCGGTAGTCAGAACCAATGCCGCTTGGCCTATGGTTCCGCCCGCCTGCCTGCTGTAGGTAAGCTCCTTCCTTTGCTGCAATGCCAGTTTTTTTTCTCGCTTGTCTGCTCTATACCTTGTTCTGTTCATTTTTCACTCTTTCCATCAGGGCTGCTTCCTGTTTGTCAGAGATCCCCTTCACTTGGGATTGTGCTGACAAGCAGTGTGGGGTTTAAAACCCAGAGCCCACCACTCAGGCAAGCCCGGGTCACTCCCACAGGTGAATGTGGGCGACTTAATCCTCTGTGCCTTATTGTCCTGAGGGAAAATGTGAGCTACATATTGTAATGAAAGGACTTGCCTCATAGGACGTGTGGTCAGAATAAAATGAACTAATATGTATGAGGGCCTGGGGACCACATGGTAAGTGGCCAGTAAAGTCTGACTCTTGGATCTTATGTAGTTCATACACATGACGACTGGGTTTTTACACGCCTGTGTGGAATGTGCCTCCCTCAAACCTTGTTGCGAAGTCAGCACGTTATCTGTCTGATATGAAAGACAAAAGATTATTTATTGAAGAAGGGAGAAGGAGGAGGAAGAAAGGTAAAAGGAGGAAGAGGAAGAAAAAGAGAAAGGAGAAATCTTCAAATTGTTTAGATTTTAATCCCTCTGGAATTCTCCAGGCTTGATTTCACAAAGCTTCTAGGATTTGGTTCCCTACTTCTACTGCCTGTGACATCTTCCAGAATTTCACTTAGTACTTTCCAACTGCTTTGCTACCATTTCCCAGCCATTTTTCCATGCCACACCCCAGTCTGGCAGAAGTTGCATTATGGTTCTCAAGTGGGGCAAGGCTTCAAGCAAGGAGCTGGCTGGACTGAGAAGCCCTTGGGTGATTCTGACAACCCCCTGCAATCCCTCCTGCCCCGCCCCACTCCCATTCCCACCCCTGTGGGCCCTAAGGAATCACTGCTCTAGACCAAGGCAACCAACCTGTCTGAGCCAGCAACACTCAGGAAGGCCTCTTCCTGGTCTTCTCTGGGGTCAGGGCAGCTAGAAGCAGCTTCCAGCAATCTTGACAGTCATCTGATTCAAGTGACCTCAGGCTTTATTCTCAGAGTTCAAATAGCTCAAACCAGTGCCTGACCGTATTCCCAACTGAGGGCTGGCTCCGATCTTTCAAGAATAGGATTTAGAAGGCTAAATGTGGTGGCACATGCCTATAATCCTGGCACTTTGAGATGCCAAAGCAGGAAGATCACTTGAGGCCAGGGATTCCAGACCAGCCGGCAAGACTCTTCTCACAAAAATAAAAAAATTAGCCAGGTGTGGTGGTGCACTCCTGCAGTCCCAGCCTCACTGGAAGCTGAGGCAGGAGGATCACTTGAGCCCAGGAGTTGAAAGTTACATGGAACCTTGATCACTCTACACTCTAGCCCAGGCAAAGAATGCGATCCTGTCTCAAAAAAAAAAAAAAAAAATCTTATACTTAAAAGCCCTTTACTTCTACAGATGAGCATACTGAAATCTACAGAGGTGAGATGAATACTCCAACATCCTACAAGTAGGCAATTAACATCAAAGCCACAACTGGAAACAGATACCTTGACTGTAGCTGATACTCCTTCTACTACCACAGTTTCTCCAAGTTGAGTGATGTACAAAGCCCTTTAAAAAGCTGGAGATCCCCAATGTTGACATAAATAATTATGTTGCTAAAGTATGAATAAAAATAAAACTTAACAAAAGCTTTATATGTTTACACCAAAATAAATTTACAAGTTACATGCCAACAGAAATAGAACATTTACAGTGTATAACCAGTAAGTCAAATTAACAACATTAATGAAATGGAGGATATTGTTTTCCTGGAAAACTGAATCTCCACTGGCCACATGAAGACAGTCCTGACTACCCACACACAGCTGCATGGGGTTAACTTTGCTTACTCCACACCAGCAACAGTACTCTGTTCCCTCACACCATTTGAATTACCAGGAAGCCTTCACTCCCCATAGATCCCAAATACCATTTTGCCTTTTAATGGCTTATACATATCATTTGCATATTACAACAACCCTGTTCTTAGCTTTATTAAAATAGTCCCTATGCATAAACAAGGAGGGTAGAAGCTGAAATCATGTGGTGATCCTAAACTACAGATCAGGCTGGGCACAGTGGCTCACGCCTGTGATCCCAGGCTGGCTGGCCTGAGCTCAGGAGTTTGAGGTTGCTGTGAGCTATGAGGCTACAGCACGCTATGAAAAGTAACAAAGTGAAACTCTGTATAAAAAAAAAAACCCAAAAACTATACAACAATTGTATTGTTGATCCAGAATATGCATAAACATAGGTTTTTTGTGTGTTTTTCTTTTTTTTTTTTTTGAGACAAAGCCTCAAGCTATCACCCTGGATAGAGTGCCATGGCATCACAGCTCACAGTAACCTCCAATTCCTGGGCTCAAGCGAGTCTCTTGCCTCCGCCTCCCAAGTAGCTGGGCATAAATATAGTTTTAAGACGATATTGAGGCTCGGCACCTGTAGCTCAGTGGCTAGGGCACCAGCCACATACACCGGAGCTGGCTGGTTCGAACACAGCACAGGCCTGCCAAACAACAATGACAACTACAACAAAAATATAGCCAGGCATTGTGGCGGGTGCCTGTAGTCCCAGCTCCTTGGAAGGCTGAGGCAAGAGAATCGCTTAAACCCAAGAGGTTGCTGTGAGCTGTGATGCCACAGTACTCTACCAAGGGCAACAAAGTGAGACTCTGTCTCAAAAAAAAGTGGATATTGAGAAACACAAATTTTAAAAATTGGCCACCTGCATGAGTTTGAGAAATATTGCATGCTGTGCTACTGCTGTCTAAAGGCTCAGACAGCGGTGACACTTCCCTATCACCTGCTACCAGTATCTGAAATTCCACACTCTTGAACCATGCCTTGGCTTCCTAAAGCTTTCATCCATTGAATGTCTTAGACTGGGCCTCTGGAAATGGGAAAAAACGCCCTATGGACAAGAGCAGGGGTGCTCCTGGTTGAAGGCTAAGGGGGTGGAAAGTGAAGGAGATGGAGCAAGGGGGTTAAAGACCTCCTTAGGTGGGTGTTTCATAGATTGGCTTGGTGACTAAAACACACATCGCAAGAGATCCCTGCTAATGATGTAACATTGCAAGAACAGCTAACATGACGGTTTCCAAAGCACCTCTCATCTGCTTCTCACTTCAACTCAGGTAGGAAGTTGGGGATGTTATTATTTTCAAGTGATCCTCCTGCCTCAGCCTCCCTAGTAGCTGAGGGACAAGTGTGAGCCACTGTGCCCAGACTGTTCTGTAGTTAGGATCACACATGATTTCAGCTTCTAACCTTGTTTATGCATATGGACTATTTTAATAAAGCTAAGGTTCACAAGCTGCCAGGATGACAGTTAGGGAAGGGCAGACCTGTTGTTGGAACCAGGACACTGGACAAGGCCTTCTTTCTTCCCTCCAGGTTACCATATGAAAGTGAGCAACATGAAGACGCACAGTTGAGCCCGGTAGCACTTTTTTTGTAACGGGATATTTTAGCAAGCATTGAGTCCTAAGGGTGAGTATTACAGGCTCATGGAAACATCCTATTCCACTACAAGACAGCAGCAGTTCAAATGCCAAAACACTAAATCATGGCATCAAAGAGGAGGAACGGTACAACACACAGGCCTTTCGGCTCATGCCCCATTTCACCTCATTGCTTGTATAAAAAAAACAATGAAGTTACTAAACGAAATAATTTAAAAGAAATTACCCTGGTACACACCTGCATGCCACAACTGCCTCTTGAATTGTCAGAGTGCATGCTATTGGAATTGAATTTCTTTATGTGCAATCCTCCAGCCTATTATCAAAGCCATTTATCTTGCTATGAGTTTTTATAGCTTTATGAAGTGTTCGAAGATCTGTTTTCCTTTTCAAATTATTTCCTTGCTTATTCTGTCAATCTCTCATTCACACATCAGTGGACTATATAAATCACCTTGAAGCTTGACAATTTATTTAAATAATAACTAAGGCTTACGTTCATGATAACAGAAGGATTCCTGTCCTGGATGAGATAGTCCCTCAGCTTAGAATTTAGACCCTCTATTTAGAATCAAGGGGCCAGGAGTGGTGGCTCATGCCTATGATTCTAGCACTCTTGGAGGCCGAGGTGGGAGGATCTCTTGAGCTCAGGAGTTCAAGATCAACCTGAGCATGAGTGAGACCCCAATGTCTACTAAAAGTTGAAAAATTGGCTTGGTGCCTGTAGCTCAGTGGCTAGTGCGCCAGCCACATACAGTGGAGCTGACAGGTTCAAATACAGCCCAGATCTGCCAAACAACGACAATTACAACCAAAAAAATAAAAATAGCTGGGCGTTGTGGTGGGTGCCTATAGTCCTAGCTACTTGGGAGGCTGAGACAAGAGAATCACTTAAGCCCAAGGGTTTGAAGTTGCTGTGAGCTGTGATGCCACAGTAGTCTACCAAGGGCAACAAAGTGAGACTGTCTCAAAAATAAATAAGTAAATAAATAAAAATTGAAAAAGCAGTCATATGTTCTGGTAGGTGCCTATAGTCCCAGCTACTAGGGAAGCTGAGGTGGAGGAGCTTGAGTCCAGGAGTTTGAGGTTGCTGTGAGCTAGGCTGATGTTATGGCACCCTAGCGTGTGCAACAGAGTAAAACTCAGGAAAGAAGAGGAAGAGGAAGGGGAAGAGGAAGAGGAGAGGAAGGGGCATTTTGAAGTAAGACATAATTACATTTTAGGATTTCAGCCTCAAAAAGTTATGAACTGCATCTTTGCCAATAGTAAAATTAAAACAAGTTCAATAAAACATCACATACTAATTATGATAATAAATATGGTTAAAAATATCTTTGGAAATATCAAAGATATATTGATGGCCTTGAAATGTTCACTATTTTTTAACTTCCTCTTCTGGGGCTTTTTCATAAAGTAATAATTTTTTTTTCAAAAAAAAGAAATACAAAGCTTTATGTACAAAGATGTTCATAACTGGACACTAACAAATACTTGGGAACGATTTAAGCATAGAACTGTCATAAATTTGTTTGATGAGTTATTAGACAGTTATAATCATTGTAAACGTTTACATTTTACTCGTATTTGCCTTTGTTTTATATATTTAAATGAGTGTGTATTGTCTAATGATGTTCATATATCATAATCATTTCTATGTTTGTTGTGTGTGTGCATGCATGTGTTGTACAGTGTTAGAGATCTCATAACATTACAAATTAATTGCCCATTTATTCATTCACTTATCTATTTATCTAACATTTATTTTGTACCTACTACGTGCCAGGTTGTATACTGGTCTGAGTGTTCAATACTAAATCATAACATTTCCAGTCTTCAAGGAGCTTACAGTCTGGTTTGGTAGACAAATACTACAAAGTACAACACAATATAGGATGTGATGCCAGTGAATAACGTAGGGTGATATTACAGGAAGCACAGAAGAGAAGCATCTAATCCATTCTTGGGGGATGAGCACAGGTTTCTTAGAGGAAGGAACCTCTAAGCACAATGCTTGGCACACAACTGTGTTATTGATGCTCAATAAACATTCTTTGAATGAACTGGGACCTGAAAAACAGTAAGATGAAAAAAGAAGGTGAAACCTTTTCAAGCCAGAAGGAATAGCAAGTGCTAAGGCCTAGCAGTGAGAATAGAGAAAAGGAAAAAATTTGACAATGTGGCTGGAATTTGAAGTTGGAGGTGGAAAGGTGACAAAAAATGAAGCCAAGAAGTGAGTAGGGACAGGACTGTGAAAGCCTGGGTGCCATGCTAAGAAGTTTGGCCTCTGTGCTGAGGTGAGTGGGCAGTGAGGACGTTGTTCCATTGGCCCTATTGGAAGGGACAGAATAACACGTGTTGGCAGGAGGACAGCCCAGCGGTGGGAATGCAACAGTGAGGCTATTTCAGTCATCTGGACAGCCTGAACTCAGTAGCGTCAGTGGACATGTGAGGAGGAGGATATATGGAGGAGGTATCAAAAAGATAAAGTCTACAGGGCTTGAGCTATGGACGCTTCCCATTCAACTGGAGTCAAGGTATCAGGTTTGGACATCTGGGTGTGTCCTTTATTGAGAGTGGACAACAGCAGGTGGTTTGGCAGAGGGATGAGTATGGCGTCAGACAAGGAAACGTTTCTCCACCTACACAAAGCTCCTTGTCTACCCTAAGGAGCCACACTTGGGTATCCGCCGTTGGAGGGAAGGCTGTCAAAGCAAGCAATCGTTTCAAATCAACAGCTTTTGAGTTTTAAAAGCAGCCACTCAGATGTAAAATGGATATTGGAAAAATGTATCGTACTTTTTCGCCCTACCTCAGGAAACTAGAGAAGAGAGGGAGGCCACACAGGGGAGCAAGATAGCTTCTTGGTACAAGTGTTTTTGCAAAGGGAGTCCTACTGCCTGGGTGGTGGGGATGAGGGTGGTTCATGAATGTTCTGAGAAAGGAGAAAATGTTTCTCTTGCTTTCTAAATATGGTGATAGAGAATTTAAAAATCTCAGAGTACTCCCCAGTCCTTCTGAAGGGTGTGAACAAAGGAGTAGAAATGCCTGAAAAATCCTAAAGGGGGCCTCACAAAGACCCCTCACATAGACTTCAGCACACTGGAGGAAGCAACCAGGTCTTGTTCTATCTCTATGGGCGGTGGAAGACACTTTGGACTAGAGGTGGGCCTGGAGAGGCCTGGGGTCCAGCAATTTGGGTTCCGCTACAAGTGGCTAAGCATCCCTCAGTTCTCAGCTCTAACATCTTTCTCAAGGAGGTCTTCTCTGCACCTTGTGGGAGGTCCAGCCTGGGAACCCTGTACTTCCCCTTGGTAAAGGACCATTTTCAGGTAAAAGTAGAAGCATGGCTCTTTGTATATAGGAAATGGAAGGAGTAAACCAAACAGAGAAAGAAGACTATCAAAAGTAACTAGGTGTAGGGTGGTACCCCATATACCGAAGGTGGCTCATCGAGTAGGGCACCGGCCCCATATACCGAAGGTGGCGGGTTCAAACCCAGCCTTGGCCAAACTGCAAAACAGAAAAATAGCCGGGCATTGTGGCTGGCACCTGTAGTCCCAGCTACTGGGGAGGCTGAGGCAAGAGAATCACCTAAGCCAAGGAGTTGGAGGTTGCTGTGAGCTGTGTGATGCCACGGCACTCTACTGAGGGCAATAAAGTGAGACTCTGTCTCTACAAAAAAAAAAAAAAAAGTAACTAGGCGGATTATAATCATGTAAAACAATAATTATAAAACTATAGGCTTTTAAAAACAATCCTTACAACTAAAAAGATATTATTGTTGGAATTAAAATAGACTGGGTAAATAGTTGAAAAGAGAAGTAGTAAATTAGAGAACAGATATAGAGAAATTTCTCCAAATACAGCATGAGACAAGGAAATGGAAAACAGGAGAGGTTAAACAGCATAGAGGAGAGAATTAAAAGGTTATATTTCAGTTGATGACCTAGTACACAGTGGGGGTTGGGGGAAGGGGATAGCAGAGAGAGTGAAGGAGGGAAGGGGTTGGGGGGGTGACTGTGTGTGACACACATTTTGGGGGTGGGACACAATTACAAGAGGAACTTTACCTAACAAAGGTAATCAATGTAGCCTGGTTCTTTGTATCCTCAATGAATCCCCAACAATTTAAAAAAAAATCATAAAATAAAGGAAGACCTTGATAAAAAAAGGTTATATTTGGTTAGGGTCCCATCAAGAAACAAAATCTATCTGAAATGGTCCAAATGCAGGTCTATAATGAAGACAATAACTGCACAGGTGTGGGCAGAGTTAAGAAGACCAATAAAGGCCAGGCTCAGTGGCTTATGCCTGTAATCTTAGCACTGTGGGAGGCCAAGGCAGGTGAATTGCTTGAGCTCAAGAGGTGGAGAGGGAGACCCCATGTCTACTAAAAACAGAAAAACTAGGCCAGGCATGGTGGCTCACACCTGTAATACTAGCACTTAGGAGGCTGAAGCGGGTGGATTGCTTGAGCTCACAGGTTCGAAACCAGCCTGAGCCAGTGAGACCTCGTCTCTAAAAATAGCCGGGCATTGTGGAGGGGGCCTGTAGTCCCAACTACTTGGGACTGAGGCAAGAGAATCACATAAGCCCAGGAGTTTGAGATTGCTGTGAGCTGTGACCCACTCTACCAAGAGTGACCAAGTGAGACTGTCTCAAAAAAAAAATAGGAAAACTAGCTGGGCTTTATGGCAGGCACCTGTAGTCCCAGCTACTGGAGAGACTGAGGCAAGAGGATTGCCTGAGCCCAAGAAATTGAGCTTGCTATGAGCTACGGCACCATGGCACTCTACCGAGAGTGATAGAGTGAGACTCTGCCTCAAAAAAGAAAAAAGAAGACAAATACTATGAATAGATGTTGAGGCACCTACAGAACAGCAACAGCGAGAAATCGCTATCATCTGTAGGGTTGAAGAGGCAAGGTTAAGAAATAGTGTTAGCAGAGCCCAGTGAAAACTGTAGCTGTGGAGGAGGGGCCGTTTGGCAGGACCTGTGATTGTAGAGGAACACAGCTATTAACAGGGACAGAGCAGTGAGGCAGGGAGAGCATGAAAGAATATCATCTTCCCTCTCGCCCTCATTTCCTGCTGGTGCTTCCATTGGCTAAGGGAACCTGAGTAATACAACTGACATTGAAGGAGGCAGAATCCAAAAGCACAGAGCAAGGCACAGATGTCATGGGCCTAAGGGCAAGTGGATATTAATGACCTTGTCCTTGCTTGTGGATTCAAGGTTTCCAGTCCTGGAAGTACATATGTACTGTTTGAAGTTCTGAGCACCTGCAAGATTTTCTTTTCCAGCTCTTATTCAGGGACACTCTTGACTGGGGCTGTCACAGTGCAGCAGTTCATTTCTATCTGGTCCCTATACGTAGTATATTGTTCACAACTATCTACGAATGAGGTCTCAGGTTTATTCTTCCTCTGTCAACTGGTTTTATGAAAATTCCCAAGATGCCACAGGTATGGTCCAAGGCAACGCAGTAGATGGAGTGCCATGCAGACCTGAGCCGCCAACTCATACTTTTAGGAACTACTCAAGCCAGAAACTGGTCAGACTGTGCCCTTCCAATTGCTGACAGCGTGTCGTGCACACCTGACTGCATGCCTTGTGGGATTTAATAGCACCTAGTTTGTGATGGGTGGCTCAGATCACAAGATCAAATGCTCAGTTTCTGCCAGGGCCCAGTTAACAAGTCAAGAGCTATCTCCTAAAAGGAAAACAGTTATTTGCATAAGATCTTTTCTCCAAACCCCAGGGTTCTTCACTAGGACTCTCTTCACATCTCCTGTGTCCTGAGTGACAGAGCATCTTACAAAAGAGGCTGAACTTGCTGCAACCTTCTGTCACTCTGATCCCCACTTAAACCTTACAAATTCCTTCAAAAAGAAGTCAGGGCAGCATGCCCGAATATGCTACCTACCACCTTCACAGGGACCTGTCAACTATGTGAATGCTTTCCCAGTATAGGAGGTGCACAGCGCTGCAATCTATTTTGTCTGTGATGGGGATCACCTGCCTCAGACTGTAAGACTCCTAGAAATGTCACATGCTCAGCATGGGACCCACACACTGGACTACTTTTATGTTTTGTAGGATGCCGTGATTATTAAGATCCATGAAGCCTTGCTTATGACAGAATAGGAGAGTTGCCACAGACCTAAGCTAAAATAGTGAAGATGTACTATTGTCCCGCTGTGTGAAAGCAAACACCTTCCAGAAATGCCAGCTAACCAATACAGAGGAAAAAAGTATTTTTCTGGATTACAATAGTTTCATACCAAATAACCAGGGCCACTTGACTTACTCTGGTAAAGGCATTAGATTTGGAAGAGTATCAGCAGCAATTGACTAAATTTACTATATTCTCTAAATGAGTCTCATTCTTTATTATTTGGATTTTGCACAGGCTGAGTAAGCAAGTTAAATGCAGAGATACTTGGAAATCACTTGTGTGGTAGAATGTATCACTATTTGCCAAGTATTTTGGTTCCCTCCCTATGGAAGAATCATACTTCCCTAATTCCAGTCAGTCTTGTCCATGCGACTTGCTTTAGTAAAGAAAATAGGAACAGGGTGGCGCTTGTGGCTCAGTGGGTGGAGCGCAGGCCCCATATACCAAGGGTGGCGGGATCAAACCCAGCCCTGGCCAAACTGCAACAAAAAATAGCTGGGTATTGTTGTGGGCGCCTGTAGTCCCAGCTACTTGGGAGGCTGAGGCAAGAGAATCGCCTCAGGAGTTGGAGGTTGCTATGAGCTGTGTGATGCCACGGCACTCTACGGAGGGCGATAAAGTGAGACTCTGTCTCTACCAAAAAAAAAAAAAAAGAAGAAGAAGAAGAAAAGAAAATAGGAACAGAAATGACACGTGTCCCTTCTGGAGAAAAGCTTTGCTCCACATAGAGGCTGCTCTACAGCCGCAACTTGGAGTGAAACCAAATGGAAAACAGCTTCAGTCAAACTGCAATGGACATGTAGTGCAAGCAATAAATTAATGCCCCTGAAATTTTTGGTATTGTTACCAAAGTATAATAAAATGGCCTGACCCAAAGCATATAGTCCCCAGAGACTAGCATCATTTCAGAGTCAGTATTCAGCCGTTCAAAATAATCCCAAGTATTTCCCCTTCCTTGGCAATGGCCACGGGGCTCTTAGCGTTTGAGCAAAGACTTTTAGTACATATTGCAGCAACGTCAAGGGGCTCTAGGTTTTTGAAATTGTTTAGGTTTTAGAACTGGTAAGAGGCCATGACTCTGTTATGGTGATGCAAATAAGATCTCTGCTTCCCTGATAATTTCCAATTATGCAGGTCAAAATATATTTTATGAAACTGGCCATATATTTCTTTCCTAGAGACACCGCCAAAGATCCTCACAAGTGAAAGCATCTCTTTTGCCACTGTGGCCCAGCTGCCTATCACAGTAATGGGAGCCCATTTGAATGGCACTTCTTATCATCAGCCGAGCACGTAGAGGACACCCACTGGAAAGTTTCTGAAGGAAGATGGTGTGGTCCTCAGATCATTTCTTCATATCTCATTGAAAGTAGTATCCTCTGGGCCCCCTTGGGGAACACATTCAAGGGATGAAATTTTTACCCCCTTGGTGTGGAGGTCCACATATGATATAAAATAATAATGGCTGTATATACGCCATGTGGACACTAGGAGTGGGTGACTAACTTCAGAGAATATCCTATGTGGCTCTGTCTGCCCCCCTACTTAGTGGTGAACAGAATTCTGGTAAATGTTTAACAACCAGCACTCAAGGACAAAAACAAAACAAAAGTCCTGACTTGTAGCACCTGTTAGTATCAGCAGTGTAAGTTTTCCCACCAAGGCTGGTGTTAACAGCACTTCCTAGAAGGTTAGAAAGACACTCAATAGTGCATCATTATATAGCGCAGGGGTTCTCAACCTGTGAGTCGCGACCCCTTTGTAACAATGAAAATACATCGCAACATTAGGAAGGTTGAGAACCACCGATATAGCTTCGCCACAATACACACAAAAGACAGGAATAACCTCAACAGCACCTTTGTCTTGAACATAATGCATTTAGCTATAAATTTATATAATTTAATTTTTAGTAATATTTGTAATAACCAGCTTGCAAAATTCCCGACAACGCGGCAATCTGTCCTTATGCACTGGGGACCAGCTCCCACACGCCCTATTTGTGAGACCTGCCCTACGACACCCCCCCACCCCACAACCCCCGCATCCTCACATCTCAGTAAGGCAGTGTCTTGGTTACCAAAAACATAGGTTCTGTAAATTTGTTCTTAATTTGTATGTAAGTTGAAAATATATTTACCTATTACCTCTAATAGCCTTGGTTCATAAATGCGAGTTGCACGTCAGTCATGTGTTGAACTAAAGGATTTACTGTAATAGCTTCCTTTCGTAAGTGCTAGCTATATCTAAGTCAAGTGTTTGTACTCAGGAACTGCCTGTATTGTCACAGTTGAGGCATAGTGGGCAAACTTTTCCTAAGTTGCTTGGTCACAGTCACCAGCATTGTAGGATTTGAAGCGACAGGGTACTGGCCCACTCTGTATTGTGCTCAGTGGAGCCTCATGTATTAATGCAGGAATGCTTAGGAAGAGCACTTGCGAGAGATCTAAACAGCAATCATTAGGCCGGCACGGTGGCTCACCCCTGTAATCCTAGCACTCTGTGACGGCAAGGTGAGTAGATTGCTTGCGCTTCGGAGTTTGAGAACAGCCTGAGCAAGAACAAGACCCTGTCTCTACTAAAACTAGAAAAACTAGCTGGGTATCATGGTGGGCGCCTATAGTCCCAGCTACTTGGGAAGCTGAGGCAAGAGGATTGCTTGAGCCCAAGAAATTGAGGTTGCTGTAAGCTGTGATGCCACAGCACTCTACCTAGAATGATAGAGTCTGTCTCAAAAAATAAATAAACAACAATCATTGCTATTGGCTTTATTCCTTATTTGAAAGGACTAGAAGTCCAAGGGATAGGCTGGTTAAATGAGAAATGTTTGCTCACACATAGGAGTTTCTGTTTCTAGATCAGCTCCGGGAACTCTGGGAACTCCTCACAGTATCAACAACCTGGAGTACTCAGATGGGAGTTTGGGCTCCTACCTTCCAGTGTGGGCCTGTACTGGGGCCACAAGGATACAAGAAGTTAAATGAATTAAGGAACAAGATCTGCTTAACACCATCTCACAGAAGTTCTTTAGACAGACAGTAGTGATGGTTGCACAATATTGTGAATGTACTTAATGCTATAGAACTATACACTTAAAATGGTTCAGATGGATAATTTTATATTATGTACGTTTCACAATTAAAAAAGAACTCATCTTGGCCTGAACTGAACGCTAGCTGATAGAGGTTTTGATTTCTTTGACCATAAAGAAGTACCAGCAGACTAAGAACAAACTCATTCTTCTCAAGCAGCACATAGCAAGCCACTGTATGGTTGGACCATAGTTTTCGTGAAGCAGGGGATACTTAGAGACATATTGGTCATGTCCAGTTTTTTGCTTTGGGGTTCTCTTGGTTTTATTATTTACATCAAGCTTTTGAGAAACAGATTTACACACTGGTTTTGTCTTGAATTCCTTTGCTTTGCTACAGAACGAATCTACTTATAATCTACCAAAATTTAACCCTGTCACATTTTTCCCAGCGGCTGGTTTAAAAATACATATCCTGGCTCGGCGCCTGTGGCTCAATGGGCTAAGGCGCCAGCCACGTACACCTGAGCTGGCGGGTTCGAATCCAGCCCAGACCCGCCAAACAACGACGGCTGCAACCAAAAAAAAAAATGGCCGGGCGTTGTGGCGGGCGCCTCTAGTCCCAGCTACTTGGGAAGCAGAGGCAAGAGACTCGCTTGAGCCCAGGAATTGGAGGTTGCTGTGAGCTGTGATGCTACGGCACTCTACCCAGGGCGACAGCTTGAGGCTCTGTCTCAAAAAATAAATAAATAAATAAATATCCTGGATTTAAAGGCAAATATGTCTAACAGGTGCCACCATCCAACTGAGGGTGCCAACACTCCCAGGCATTTGAGACACACCAGAGCCAGCTGTTCTCACTGTCCTTCATCTGTAGTGAAGGGTATGTCATTCAATCTCTGAGAACTGAGGCCAAATGTCTCCCCCTTTTTAGGGCAATGAAACTATTCCATATGATATTACAATGATGGATACATTTCATTACACCTATGTCCAAACCCAAAGAATGCACAACACCAAGAGTGAGCCTTAATGTAAACTTATGGGCTTGGGTGATAATGATGTGTTTAAGTAGGTTCATCAGTTCTAACAAATGCACCACTCTGGTGGAGGATGTTGATCATGAGGGAGGCAGGGGTTACCTGGGAATTTTTGTACCTTCTGCTCAATTTTGCTGTGAATCAAAACTGCTCTAACAAGTAAAGTCTATTTTTAAAATGGCTCTCCCTTTTCCCCAATTTGAGTTCTTTAACAAAGCACTATGTTTGATTCAAATGTTAGGAAGACAGACACCTAGAAAATACTTTCAAGTAAAAAAATTAATGAGCCAAGTTCACATTTAGCTCACTGGTTGTTTTCTGTCAACCAGCCATCCCTGCCTGGTCCACAGATGACCAAGGCTCCCTGTTCCCGCTTCTAGGAACTCGGAACACTAGGGGAAGACTGAAGTTCACGATACTGACATCATCCCGCTGGTGTTCTGAACGTCTAGGCTGCCTTGCCAAGCCAGCCCACAAACCAAGTTCGCCGTACAAGGTATTTCATAATGGGGAAGGGGCGGTGGGGTGTCACACAGGTACCAGGCAATAAGCAAAATGACTCCAATAATTTCTCCAAGCAGGAAGATGTGTCTATAGTCATTTACACAAACACTATTTCTACTCCAGCCTCCTGAACTCTCTCAAGTTTGCCTTTATTTAAATGTTTCTAGTTATCTGAAACAACCACAAATCATTTTATATAGATCTAGTTTATTAAATAAAGGAAAACAAGGTTTATGCATATATTGCAAAAAGTTTAAGTAAAGAGCCTAAAGTATAAAGCCTTTATGACAAATTTCTACTCTTCATATAATGTATACTATTTCCAGCATAGGAATAAATATGGAGAACAGGAGTTTTTGTTAATATTATGGATTGACAACATTTAACATCAATGATTACACAAATCATAAGCAAAGAAACAGAAGAAACCACTTTCTTCAACTTGTTTATAGAAGCTAGACATCCTTTTGCCACCTGTAAGCAATATCTGAAAGTAAGGATGGACTTAGTAACCACATCTCTGAAAGCAAGGAGACCAAGTCTCCCAATCCTTTAAGTTGTTTTGTGGTTAGAAGCTTCAACAACAGCATTAACTCTTTCAAGAAACAGAAAAAAGTTAAGAAAAAGAGCAAGTTAAGAAAGACCCTGGTCTTTAAGGCACTTCATTAATCTACATTGAAGAAATATTATATTTTTGTCTTAAAACAAGCTTAACATTTACATGTGAGGTCTCTATTTCTTTTCATCTTGGTATGAACATGTACATAATTTGAACAAATTGGTAATAATGAACACTGGCATTCATTCTTTATACAGTCTTTAAAATGAACTTGCTTCTACTGTTATGTACTCTTGAAAAAACAAAATGTTTCCTACATTTAAAGAAAAGAGTGGTTCCTAAAAATCCTTTAAACTCAAACAACTCAAAAGTGAAAGCCTCTCTATGGAAAGTCCTTATCACATTAGTGGAATGTTTGTGTAAGAAGAAAAAAAAATCTAAGTCTAAGGGGTGGTTCAGGCCCATGAAAGAGCGCAGTCCCACGAATAAGCTCTACTGTCACCTAAAGGCACCCAAGGAGAGGTGGCCTTTCATCTGAGTCTTTAAACCATTAATACCTACAAATTGCCCCCCAACCCTTCTTTCTTCCTCTCCTTTTAATGATTTTGTCTTAGCCCTTTTGGAAATAAAAAGGAAATATTAAGGAAGAAGGCAAGGTGAAAATGGCTGGGAGGAAAAATTGCCCTATCCCTAAGAAAAACATATATGCCTTTCCTTCTGTTTCATTAAAGGACAGAGCCACAGGGGCTGGGCGAACTGGCAATACTGTAGAAGTGGTCTGGCCTCTGGAGCCCCAGTTAGTATGTATTTAATGTCCTTCTCAAAGGGTAGAACTAAAGGCACTTGAGTAAATATATCTTGTTTCTTAGGCCTGGCTTCCAGAAGCGTAAAGTTCTCAGGGCTCTCACAGTCACCTTTTGTTTTAAAAAGAACAAGGCAATGACAATAAAGGAGAAGGACTTATCATGTCTTTAGAAAAAAGAAAAATATCATGTACCTCTTGTCCGAATAGATAAACATATATACTAAAGAAATCATTTTTGAAACTTTTTTTTTTTTTTTTGCAGTTTTTGGCCGGGGCTGGGTTTGAACCCGCCACCTCCAGCATATGGGGCCGGCGCCCTACTCCATTGAGCCACAGGCGCCGCCCTCATTTTTGAAATTTTAAGCAGGCAACTTCCATCCAAACAAACCAGGAAGTCCAAAACAGGAAATATTTTAACAAATACGACATGAACTAAAGTAAAAACTGGAAATCTAAAAACATCAACTCCTCCTCTTCAATTCAACTAAAAACATTCTGCCAAGGAAAATGTATCAAATCCTTAAACAGTGCTCTTTCTTGAATAAGGCCTTTAACAAAGGGCTTTACTCATAATTACCATGAGAAGTTCATAATTCAACTCTCTTGTACATACACGGACTTTTTATTGAGAAATTGCAGCTGTATACAGCATGATGTAAATACATTTACCTTTCAAGTCAAGGAGCAGCAACTACTGTTTCTTCTTCATTTGACCCTCTACATCAACAGATATGCATCTCCATTTTACAGACTGAGAAACAAACTTTGCTAAAAACAAACTTTGCACAGTGGCTCACACCTATAATCTTAGCACTTTGGGAGCCTGAGGCACTTGAGCCCAGGAGTTGAAGAACAGCCTGAGTACATAGTAAGATCTTGTCTCTCCAAAAGAAAAAACCCCAGAAAAATTGGCTGGGTTTGGTGGCACACACCTGTAGTCCCAGCTACTAGGGAGGCTGAGGCAGAAGCATCACTGGAGCCCAGGAGTTTGAGTTTGCAGTGAGCTATGATGATGCCATTGTACCCTAAACTGGGCAACAGAGTAACAGCCTGTCTTGAAAACAAACAAAAACAACAACAACAAACACACACACACACAAAACAAAAGCATAGAGCTAATTGTTAACATAACCTAAAACAGAATCCAAACTGCTTGAAAATATCCCCACTACCCCTCCAAAAGGCAACACATAACATCACCATGAATTCAGATACTGGCACAGTGTAACAATTCCTCACAAAGGTCAAGTCCTCAAAGATTTAAAATCACTTATTATAAGTGAAAGATCCTGCCAAAATAGGAAATTATAAGCAGTGCAATATTCCAAGGATCTATTTCCTGCACTGTTTATACCTGGGTTTGAAAAGTCCAGGTTTCTACTCAGGATAGTTCTGCTGATAAGAAGCAAAAATTCCCAAGAGTTCAGGAACAGTAATACCCTCTTGGAGACTCCATTCCACCATTCCAATGAGCTTCTATAGAGCGGTCTGAGATACCCAGCTACAAGCTGGATGCACCAGGGCAACTCTCCCTGAAGAAATTGGTACATAGCTCCAGATTTTCTTGCAAGTTTTCTATATAGCAAGAGACATGCATTTCATATCTTTGATGTCAAAGAGTGCTTCAGTGGTAAAGACTAGAGTTTGGATGTTACAGTTTATGCCATTAAACTTTTGGTGAAGAACATCAATGCCGACACACAGCAATCTGAGCCCAGTCTTCGTCTGTCACTCAACACCCTGGAATCTGTGATGAGCCAAGCAGTGAGAAGCAGAGTGAAACACAGGAAGCTTTACTGTTTCAGAAGGTAGCATTTTCAGAGGGGTGTCTCATGCAGCCTTGTCTTGTCACAAATCCAATTTCTTCAGCTGCTCATATGTCACAAAGAACTGCAGTTATGGGTTAAGGAAATGCTATCTTAACAACTCCATTGTTATACCAATAGATGTATAAATAGTAGACCTAGTAACAAGTATGTCCGACTAACCCATGCCATGGACATTATTAAATAGGAGGGGCTCTATCCTTAACCACATCAAAATATCTCCCTATGAGCACTCGTCAGGTCAGCTTAGAACTGAAAGATCATAGTCAAGATTTATAAACCCCCAGCCTCTTTGGAGATGACACCCACACTGATTAGCCTGTGCAATTTTGCTGTGATGGGAAGACTTTCCAGAACAGTAAACTTCTGTGTGTGTAAGAGGGAGTTAGCAAGCCCTGGAGGCACTCCTCAAGGGTTACCACGCGGCAGCCTTCCTTGGGAGAGAGGAGCAGATACAGGGTAACAAGAGGAAGGGCGGAAACCAACATTCTGACTTCACAATTCTGCCCGTTTGCTTCTAATGAACTGCTACTACCTCCCTTCCCCAATCAGCCCAACTGTTGTGGAGCTACAAACAAGCATTTTCCCCAAGGGTGGCTGGGGCTATAAAGTCAGCTCTTGTTTCCCTCTAAAATACCCTCAGCTTCTAGAACACAGTCTGACAAAGTTTTATTGGTATCATTACCTTTTGATGACACCATAATTAAACTAAGATCTAAAAAGGCCAGGCATGGTGGCTCACAGCTATAATCTCAGCACTTTGGGAGGGTGAGGCAGATGGACTGCTTGAGCTTAGGAGTTTGAGACCAGCCTGAGCAAGAACAAGAACCTGTCTTTATTAAAATTAGCCCATCTACTAAAATAAGCCGGGCATCGTGTTGGGTGTCTGTAGGCCCAGCTACTCAGGAGGCTAAGGCATGAGGATTGCTTAAGCCCAAGAGTTTGAAGTTGCTATGAGCTATGATGATGCCATGGCACTCTTCCCAGGGTGAGTAAGTGAGACGCTGTCTCAAAAAAATAAAAGCCTAAGATTTATAGGAACTAGCACAGAAACTTTATATTTCCTAAAAAAGAAACTGAATAAGTTATTTCTTAGAACCAGAGGAACTCAGAAGAGTAAGTACCTACTTCTAAATCCTAAGTACTAACATGATAGTTTATACACATACAAATAGTATTCTTTAGCTACAACTTTTTCCAGATCAATTCCAACAGAAAAGGATACAATGATATTCCAAGGACCAAGTCTCAACCAATTTGGCCAAAACCCTTTATATAGAGCAAAAAATCCTTCATTCCTCCATGTCTGTTAAAAGAAGGGGGAAAAAAAGAAGAGTCAACTTCCAACTTCCCTTTCTAATTTGACAAATACATCTATTTTAGTAATTACTGGCCAAATTGATCTGTACTGCTAAAAAACAAAGTCTTGTTTGGAAGGACTTAAGAAATCTTTGCCCTCAGCTCGGCGCCCATAGCACAGTGGTTATAGCGCCAGCCACATATACTGAGGGTAGCGGGTTCAAACCCTGCCCAGGCTAGTTGAACAACAATGACAATTGCAACAAAAAAAATAGCCAGGCGTTGTGGCGGGCGCCTATTGTCCCAGCTACTTGGGAGGTGGAGGCAGGAGAATTGCTTGAGCCCAGGAGTTGGAGGTTGCTGTGAGCTGTGATGCCATAGAACTCTACCAAGGGCGACACAGTGACACTCTGTCTCAACAAAAACAAAACAAAACAAAAAAGAAATCTTTGCCCTCTTTCTTTGTTTTATAAAGGCTTCTGCATAGATAGAAGACTAAAGCTCCATGCCAAAGAATCCCACACAAACAGGTGAATAAACCTCACGGAAGGCAGATGAACAGTAGTTGAATGAATAGGAAGTTAGAGTTAAATCCAGGCGGGGTCTTTTGCTTCTATCCTGTTTGGGCTTCTAAATAGGTCATAAATGAAGCAATGTGGCAAGGATGTCATTGAGAGCACATTAACATCTTAAGTTGTTGGGTGGATAAATATGGTAAGTATATATTTGCTTCCTTAAGGCAACACTTGAAGTGTAAAATGCACTAACATCATACTAAAGAACAGAAACCACAAAAAGTGGTCCCTAATCTTAAGCTCCCGGCAATGTAGGGGAGACAGTTAAAAACTTTCATCCAGGCTCGGCGCCTGTGGCTCAACGGGCTAAGGCACCACAGCCACGTACACCTGAGCTGGCAGGTTCGAATCCAGCCCGGGCCGGCCATATAACAATGACGGCTGCAACCAAAAAAAAAAAAAAAATAGCCAGGTGTTGTGGCAGGCGCCTGTAGTCCCAGCTACTTGGGAGGCGGAGGCAAGAGACTCGCTTGAGTCTAGGAATTAGAGGTTGCTGTGAGCTGTGATGCCACAGCACTCTATCCAGCCTGACAGCTTTAGGCTCTGTCTAATAAAAAAAAAAAAAAAAAAAAAAAACTTCCATCCACTCACAAACAGAAAGCCCAATTATTTAAGCTGAGAATTATAGCAAGATTGATGTGTTTCTCTGAAAAAAAGATGATTGAATGAGGAATATTCATTCCAATTAGACTCAATAGAAAGAAGGTATTTTATTATTATTATTTTTATTTATTTATTTATTTTTGAGACAGAGTCTCATTTTGTCACCCTCGGTAGAGTGCAGTGGCATCACATCTCACAGCAACCTCCAGCTCTTGGGCTTAGGCAATTCTTTTATCTCAGCCTCCCGAGTAGCTGGGAGTACAGGCGCCCGCCACAATGCCCGGCTATTTTTTTGTTGCATTTTGGCCAGGGCCAGGTTTGAACCCACCACCCTCTGTATATGGGGCCAGCGCCCTACTCACTGAGCCACGGGCACTGCCCGGGAAGAAGGTATATTCTTAAAAGAGAAACAGTTCCACTCTGATCTCAGGTAAATAGTACTATTTTCTCACCCTTCACAGCAGAGTGGAGATGTAAAAAAAGTGAACTTTTGTTTTTAAATATTCATCTATGTATTGTATTTATAAAAGTTTACCCCAGTGTGGCAAAAATTGTATGCAGTATGTACATCTCAGAGGTTTAAAGGATGACTCATCGTAGTTTTAATAGCTCTCAAAATTTAGGTCAAAAAATATGTAATTCACAACCCTGCACATACATTCACTCTTACCTGTAACAAGCAATCCAGGGTACCTGAATAGCCAGAGCACCTGCCATCTCGAAGGACTCTCTGATTCATCATACGTGTTCTCACAACATCAACAGGGTTTGAGGCCAGCGCCCCCGCCAGACCACAGGTGAAACTTGAGCTGTGAAGAAGGTATCATTGGAAAAGAAACATAAAGTTAACCACCATCAAAGGCAGAAACAGCTTCCTCCCAAAACTATGTTAAAGTAGCATGTAACAACATGAAATGTACCAAGAATAAGGTCCATATTCAGAGAACTGAATAAACTTCTTTTTTTTTTTTTTTTTTGTAGAGACAGAGTCTAACTTTATCACCCCGCCATAGAATGCCGTGGCATCATGCAGCTCACAGCAACCACCAACTCCTGGGCTTAAGCGATTCTCTTACCTCAGCCTCCAGAGTAACTGGGACTACAGGCGCCAGAATGCCACAATGCCCGGCTGTTTTTCTGTTTTGCAGTTCGGCCGAGGCCGGGCTTGAACCCACCACCCTACTCGATGAGCCACAGGCCCCACCCCTGAATAAACTTCTTAAACATCAGAACTGATTATAGGGGCTTATAAATACCATCCCCAGCTAAGAATGCTTTGGGGGTTCTGGAATGTCTAAGAATCGTAGAGGAAGATCCTCCAAAGATGATCTGTTTATCTGTAAGTAGGCTTCAGAGTAATTGTAGCCATATCATAATCATATTGTTCCTAGAGAGCAAAGAAAAAGATCTCTTTTCTATAATGCCCACCAGGGGTCTAAGGTTCTACCACACTTTCAGTCTCACATAACTACCACAGATCTCAACTGGTATCAGTTAACTTGAGCAAGGAGTCTCAACCTCAGCTCTATCAACACTCCTTGTTGTGGAAGTAGGTCCTATGCACTTTAAGACGGTTAAGCTGAGTCCCTAGCCTCTACCCAACCTACTATATGCCAGTAGGACTCCTCCTGGTTGTGATAATCAGAACAGTCTCCATATATTGCCCAAAAATGGAATAATTAAATGATGACACATCCACATGATGTGATAATCTATAGCTATTTAAAATAAATAAAGGGGTGGCGCCTGTGGCTGAGTGAGTAGGGTGCCGGCCCCATATACCAAGGGTGGCAGGTTCAAACCTGGTCCTGGCCAAACTGCAACAACAAAAAAAATAGCCGGGTGTTGTGGCAGGTGCCTGTGGTCCCAGCTACTTGGGAGGCTTAGGCAAGAGAATTGGCTAAGCCCAAAAGGTTAGCTATGAGGAGGTTATGGAGGTTGCTATGAGCTGTGACATCACGGCACTCTACCAAGGGCGACAAAGTGAGACTCTGTCTCTAAAAATAAATAAAGTTAGCTGAGTGTGGTGGCTCACGGCAATAATTCTAGCACTCTGAGAGGCCGAGGAGGGAGAATCACTCGAGGTTTGGAGTTTGAGACCAGCCTGAGCAACAGTGAGACCCATCTCTACAAAAATAGAAAAACTAGCCAGATGTTGTGGTAGTCCCCTGTAGCCCCAGCTACTCAGGAGGCTGAGGCAAGAAGATCACTCAAACCCAGGAGTTTGAGGTTGCTATGAGCTATGTTGAGGCCACGGCACTCTAATCTGGGGCAACAGAGAAAGACTCTGCCTCAAAAAAAATTGTTTTTTCCTAAGTTGGGCCTAAGTCTGAGAAGCAAAAAAAAAAAAAATTGTTTTTAAATAAAATAATAAATAAATAAAGTCTGTAAGTACTGAAATGGAATGATTTTTGGAATATAGGGTTAATTTTTTTTTTTTGCAGTTTTTGGCCAGGGCTGACTTTGAACCCACCACCTCCAGTATATGAGGCCAGTGCCCTACTCCTTTGAGCCACAAGTGCTGCTCTATGTTGTTAAATTTTGAAAAGCAAATAAAAGAAAGCAAAGCAGGCTCGGCACCTGTAGCACAGTGGTTACAGTGCCATCTACATACCCCGAGGGTAGTGGATTTGAACCCAGCCCAGGTCAGCTAAACAATGACAACTACAACAAAAAATAGCCAGGCGTTGTGGCAGGCACCTGTATTCCCAGCTACTTGGGAGGCTGAGGCAAGAGAATCGCTTAAGCCCAAGAGTTTCAGGTTGCTGTGGCCTGTGACACCACAGCACTTTACCAAGGGTGACACAGTTGAGACTCTGTCTTAAAAAAAAAAAAAGAAAGAAAGTAAGAAAGCAAAGCATGAGCTTATTTGTGTAATAAAGTACATATTTTTATATACATAGAAATGCCTGAAAGGGACATATCAAACTGCCAACAACAGCTACCTATATAGAGCAGTAAGGACCTTTACCCTGTTCTACTTCACTTCTGTATTGTAATTTTTCAAATAGAAGAATGCTTTTATAATAAACTTTCTTTAAAATTTCTATAAGTTGGCACCAATTTTCCATCCTAAACTCATGCATACCTAAAATATTAATTTTTAAGAATCCATAAACATACAGAAAATGAGTATATACGGTGTCTCCCATCAGGCCAGAGAGAATCAGATGCTTCTTGGTACAGTCATAGACGGGCAGCTCCACGCCAACAACAATAGCGGCCCTCTGAGCGGTAAGGGACACGCCCTGGGAAAAATATTAATAATAATAAAAATGATTCCGATATGCCTCTGTATATGCATATGTGCAAAAGTTCTATTCCACAAACTATGACCACTTTTTATGTTTTCCTACTTATAGCCAGAAACATAGAATAACAAAAAGAAAAAGACCACAGGGCAAGAACTCAAAAGCTCTGAAGTCTAATTCTGATGCTGGCGCTAACTGTCCAATCTTGAGCCAGACCATGGCCAGGACAAGTCACAGAGCCTCAGGTTTCCTTGTACAACCTGAGGGATCATACTGGATGATCTTCAGGCTCGATTTGATGAACTGATAAGTCAGTAGAATACTCGGGAATAGCACTCTGCACCAGCATTTGCCTAATAACATAGACTTCACTAAGAGCCATGGAACCCATATAAATTCAAAGCACCCAATGTAACATAGAAACTGTCTCCAGAAGAATTTGCGGGGTGGAGAAACAAATGATCAAACAAACAAAAAATAAAGCCCTTAAATACTTAAACATCACAGAACTTCTTATACATGAATTATCCAAAAAGTACTTTAAACTCATGACATATTCCTTATACTCCATTTTACAGACAGGAAATTAAGGAAGAAGATATTTTCATGGACAGATGATGCTATTCTTCTTCCTTTACTTCATTAGGCCACTTGGATTAAAATAAAGGTCTGGGCTCAGCACCTGTGGCTCAACGGGCTAAGGCGCCAGCCACGTACACCTAAGCTGGCAGGTGTACCAGCCCAGGCCCGAATCCAGCCCAGGCCCGCCAAACAACGATGGCTGCAACCAAAAAATGGCCGGGTGTTGTGGCGGGCGCCTGTAGTCCCAGCTACTTGGGAGGCAGAGGCAGGAGACTCCCTTGAGCCCAGGAATTGGAGGTTGTTGTGAGCTGTGAAGCCACGGCACTCTATCCAGGGTGACAGCTTGAGGCTCTGTCTCAAAAAATAAATAAATAAATAAATAAATAAATACATAAAAAATAAAATAAAATAAAATAAAGGGCTGAAAGTAGGAAAAAATTAATTCAACAAAGAGAAAAGAACTAAGTCAGTGGATCCATTCTTTAAGCTCACCTTCCACAGTCCTCTTGTTCCCTCCTGCTGATAAATGTTAATGAAGTTGCCGATCATTCCCCCTTGAATCGTGTTGTTCTGGGCTTGCATCCGTATCTAGAGATGATTTTAAAGATCAATGTGAGATGGAAACTAGTATACGCCCCAGGTATAACTCTGAAAATCATTCAGTCTGTGGCTTAATAACCATTAACAGAAAAAAATATATAATATAAATATTACTATCGCTCTACTTTGAAATGTCCTCAGTAGAGTAAAAATGTATAAGGATTAGTCTTCGGAGCTCTGCAATATCCAAAAAGCTCTGGCAGAGTCCCGAGAGTCCTACATACAGCAGTTCATGTCAAAAAAGAAATTAATTTCTTTTAAAAACTCTTTCCAGAAGGACAGAAAATAGTATATTTCCCTATAGGTTAATCTGTAGGAGAGAAAATGATGGTAATTTGAAAAGAGTTAACATGAATAAGAGTTATCCAGCAAGAGTTTGGCAGCACAAAGCCCAGGCAAGCATAGCTCTTACATTAGCTGCTCCAAGCCTCTACTGTTTCTAATCAGCTGAACCAAAAGATATGCAGGCCAGCTGGCCATGCGAGGGCCACATGACACCCATTACACTGTTACACTTGAACTTACTAGAGGAATCCACATCACTGTGATTCTATTATAACAAATATTTGCATTTTTAAGAATGAAGGAATATGCACTATAAAGCTGGAGTTTTATTTTTGTTTAGGAAGTAAATACAGGGTATTTTACAGCTAACTTTTAAAGGAAACTCTTGGGCTACACTAAGATGAGAAAATAAACCAAGATAGAGGAACTGCCTTGCCATAAGCCTTGTGATATTTAAGAAATATATAGTAGTATGGGTTTTTTCTCTAGCTTCCTTACCCCAACACAGGATAAACTTATGGCAAAAGTACCTGATACTCCTCACACTTACTGTACCTTCACTATAGTGCCTGTGTGTAACATACCCAATACACTGCATTTTTATGCTTGTCAAAATCCTCAGTTAGACTGAAGGCTCACTAAAGGCAAGGTCTTTGTCTTATTCATTTCCGATTCCAAGCATATAGTACACCAACTGGTACACAATTAGAACAGTGATTTTCAGTCAGTGTGCCATGAGAGGATCTTAGGTGTGCTGTGAAGAAAAAAAAAATTTCTTTTTTTTTTGAGACAGAGTCTCACTTTGTTACCCTGGGTAGAGTACCATGGCATCACAGCTCACAGCAACCTTAAACTCTTGGGCTTAAGTGATTCTCTTACCTCAGCCTCCTGAGTAGCTGGGAGGAGCTACAACACCCGGCTATTTTTTTTTTTTGCAGTTGTGTTAGCTGGCCCAGGTTGGGTTCGAACCCGCCACCCTCAATGTATGTGGCTGGCACCCTATCCACTGAGCTATGGGTGCCGCCCTACTGTCAAAATTTTTAAAGATTGTTAATTAAATTATTTTAGAAAGAAGTTCAAAGCACAGAAAGTATATTTTTACTCTTCTTTTTTTTTTTGATCAACAAAATTTAAAGTGTGCCATGGAAGTTTAATTATAGGTTCAAGTGTGCTGTGAGATAAAAAGGTTGGAAACACTGAGAAGACAGAATACTAATTAATAATGGAGGAAGAAAGAGGAGAGGTAAGGTGGAGGAGGAATACTCTTAGAAGGCTCAAAACATAACTCGTGTCTAATTTTTAGTTTATTTGACTAGTTATTCCCTTGTCTTATTCCAACAAAAGGATTTAAGAAGGCTGAATTCCTAGTAGATATAACATTGAATATAATATATTAGATGAATATAACTGAATCCATTAAATATAACATTCTTCTAACATGTTATATCTAACTGTGCAAAGTATTTTCATTTGTGTTTCCTGAAGCAAAGTTAATGGATAAGAAAAGCATTCAGAAATAGTCACTAATAAGCAACCTAGATTTGTATAAAATTTACAATTCATTAAATTTGTATTCAATTTACAATTTATAAAATTTTGGCCATCTATATTTAATGAACCCATTAAAAAAGAAAAATTTTCAATGAAAAAAGAAATCTAATGCATCCTAGCCTAGCCTAAATGTTTTTTCCTGCTCTACTGCTAAAATCCTAGTCTCCAAAATGAGCTCTATTTAAGCTCATCTGTTTTAATGGGAAATCCACCTAATGGATATTTTAAATTAGGAATTGGCGGCTCGGCGCCTGTAGCACAGTGGTTATGGCAGCCACTGTGGATGATGGCAGGTCCGAGCCCAGCCCAGGCCAACTAAATAACTGCAACAAAAAAATAGCCAGGCGTTGTGGTGGGTGCCTATAGTCCCAGCTCCTTGGGAGGCTGAGGGAAGAGAATAGCGTAAGCCCAAGATTTGAGGTTGCTGTGAGCTGTGACGCCACGGTACTCTACTGAGGGCGACATACTAAGACTCTGTCTCAAAAAAAAAAAAAAAAAAAAGAGTTGTCATGGCACCTAACTTATAAACAGATTCATGGTACGTTCATATGGTACATTCGCAGATTCTTTTACTTTCTGAATGTTGTTCTCAACAAGCAAATGTGAAATGTGCCTATAAGATATGGATAGTACAACTTACTTTCAAAACATCAGTTGGATTAGCAATGGTTGAGGAAATGACTCCAGAGAGAATTCCACATATGACATTTATTGGTAAGGTTTCATCTGTAAACAACGACATATTATTTGACTTTTCATATAGAGAGCTCTTCCTGTGAGTTATTCAAAAATAGGTGTAACTCACTGACACATCACTTGTTCACCGTAAGCTAAATCTATGCTTCATGCATTAAGTAATTCTAAAAGCATTAGGAATTTTACTGGCTAAGGGATTTTGCTTAGCAAATTTCTTATCTAAAAAGAAATGTGAATCATCACGCAAAGTGATCTACCAGTTCACTTCTGTGTAGAAATGCTGACTATCATGATTAAGAGGCGGCATCTGTGAGGACAATACAAAAGATACATTCCCATGACAGAGCCTAGAGGCTGGTTTGGCACAGAAAGTTTGTAAGTACATTGTACGCATTTAGTTTGAAATATACTGAAGTATTTCCAAAGCATCTTAGCTCTTGTTCCCACAAAACACTGGCAGGTGCCTAGCCATTGTCAAAAAGAAATAGTTTTGTGGAACCAACCGACCACAGAGTATCAGAATTCCAACTTATTAATTTAGTCTGTTTTAAAAATTATATCACATTTATAGTGTAAGAATTCCAAGTTCTTAATACTAAGAAATGTATTCGGTGCTTTCCTGAAAAACAGATAACTCACATGAATTTAGAAAATTTTAAGTTGGATATAAAGGCAACGACATACCCTCTAGTCTAGGCATTTCAGAGCTGAAGACAACTAGTTAAAATGTTTGTGGAGTTGGTTCCTCTTAATTGTTATTCCCTTCAGTTCAGCTGATAACTTACTTGGTTTATGCACAATTCATTTAGACTTTATATCCTGAGTTCTCCTTAACAGAGTAAAGTCACAAATAAGCTAAAGAAAATCTGCTCCAAAACCACTTGAACACAAAGACAGACAACCCCCGTACCCCCAACCCAGTCCACAGTGGGAACAGGTTCCCTACTCACCTTCTGGATGTTCAACGAATATTCGCTTCAAGCTCTGGTAAGTGCCTATCTTGATAGTGCCATAGGATGCCTGGCGTAACATTGCAGGGGCGATCCTGTCAATGCAAAGTACAAAGGGACAAAAGCAATCTAAAAATCACTTTACAACCTCTAAAAGACCTAAACACAGAGTGCCTTCCATAAACTACAAACTCTAAAATGGTTTGTTAGGCTGGGCGAGGTGGCTCATGCCTGTAATCCTAGCACTCTGGAGGCCAAGGTGGGTGGATTGCCTGAGATCCCAGGTTCCAGACTAGTCTGAGCCAGAGACAGAGCGAGACCTCATCTCTAAAAACGCCAGGCATTGTGGCAGGCCTCTGTAGTCCCAGCTACTTGGGAGGCTGAGGCAAGAGAATCGCTTAACCCCAAGAGTTTGAGGTGGCTGTGACACGATAGCACTCTACCCAGGGCGACAAAGACTTTGTCTCAAAAAATTAAAAAATTTTAAAAAAATAAAATGATTTCTTAAAGTTTAAAATTCTACAAAAATCCAGGTGAATTTGCGCCAATGATTAGTTCACAAAGTGAAAGCTCAGCTTGTCATATTTACCTTCAGGGAAAATGTACAAGAACATGGATGGAGTTCCACTTGTCCATTCCTGCTAAAACGCCAGTGCTTTCCTTTCTCAGTAAAGCGCCTGGCCTCACGTAGGCCTACCGCAGGCATCTGAAATCCTTCCACTGCTGCTCTCCAGCTCACCTCCCACCTCCTTGGAGGCCAGTCATTTCCTCTCCCTATGAGTTTTCCCACAGTAGTACTGAAACAAGCTCAAGACAATCCCAGGAAAAACAAACCAAACTTCCCCCATCCTGTGTTCCCTCCTGCTATCCTCCCCAACCCAGACGTCCTGGCCCTGTGGCACTAACACTCCTCAGCTCTCTTCCTGTATGTCCCACCTCCCTCCTGAATTGCAGGCTGGGTACCTGCTACCCTCTCCCTCAAAACTCCGCTCCCCAAGGTGACTGAAGACATCTTTGTTCCTGAGTTAAATGCCTTCCAAGTAGGCTCTAGTAAATCTCTGCACTGTGTGCAGTTGCCCACCCTCTGTCTTACCTGTATTGTCTCCCCCGCTATCCCGATCCGGGGTAACATCATTACTGCTGCCCACCCTCTGTCCTACCTGTGTTGTCTCCCCCCCACCCCGATCCTGGGTAACATCATTACTGCTGCCCACCCTCTGTCCTACCTGTCTCCCACCCCCGATCCAGGGTAACATCATTACTGCTGCCCACCCTCTGTCCTACCTGTATTGTCTCCCCCCCAACTCCGATCCGGGGTAACATCATTACTGCTGCCCACCCTCTGTCCTACCTGTCTCCCCCCCCCGATCCAGGGTAACATCATTACTGCTGCCCACCCTCTGTCCTACCTGTATTGTCTCCCCCACCAACCCCGATCCGGGGTAACATCATTACTGCTGCCCACCCTCTGTCCTACCTGTATTGTCTCCCCCCCCATCCGGGGTAACATCATTACTGCTGCCCACCCTCTGTCCTACCTGTATTGTCTCCCCCCCAACCCCAATCCGGGGTAGCATCATTACTGCTGCCCACCCTCTGTCCTACCTGTATTGTCTCCCCTCCAACCCCAATCCGGGGTAACATCATTACTGCTGCCCACCCTCTGTCCTACCTGTGTTGTCTCCCCCTCCGATCTGCTGTAACATCATTACTGCTGCCCACCCTCTGTCCTACCTGTGGCTGTCTCCCTCCTGATCTGCTGTAACACCACTCCCTCCAACTTTTTTCTTTCTTGTCTCCACAGCATCCTACCTGTGTCCACTAGGCTTGCCCAGAATTCTACCTTACTCTTCTTCTCTCTTTCTTCCACACACTTCCTGAGTGAGCTGACTTATTTCTAAGGCTTCAACTACCATCTAAACTAAAGACTTATGGCTCAGCGCCCGTAGCACAGTGGTTACAGCACCAGCCACATACAATGAGGGTCACGGGTTCGAACCTGGCCCAGGCCAGCTAAACGACTGCAACAAAAAAATAGCTGGGTGTTGTGGCGGGTGCCTGTAGTCCCAGCTCTTGGGAGGCTGAGGCAAGAGAATTGCTTAAGCCCAGGAGTTTGAGGTTGCTGTGAACTGTGACGCCATGGCACTCTACTGAGAGTGACATAGAAAGACTCAAAAAAAATAGACTCATGACTCCAAAATCCATGTTTCCAACACTGATGTAAAGACATGTTTCCAACTGCTTCCTAGGTTCCCAATTTAAATGTCCCATGTATACCTCAGATCAAGGGCCCCATACCTCCTCCTCCAAACCGTCAGTTCTCCTGATTCCTAGACCAAGGCGTGAAACCCCCAGCTATATACTGGTCAAAACCAAGATGTGAAACATTAGCCCTGTCTCCTCTTTTTCCTCTGCCCGCTTCACATGTCGGAACCTCACATATTAGGTCACATACTACTATCAGTCCTACACCCTAAATGACTGTCTAACCTGTCTTCTTTCTCTCCATCCCCAAGATCAGTTCGGATGCTCTTCTCTGGCTTACATGACAGCCCTACTTCTAGCGTTTCCCTTTATCTGAATTCTTTCTCTGGATGGCAGGCAGGTGACTTTTACAAAGGAAACCTGATTGTGTCAGGTTTAAAGTCCTCCAGTGTCTTCTGACTGCGACAGGCACGGCAGACCCCAGTGCTTACAGTGTGACTGAGGCAGGTGCTGTGACGGAGGTGGGCAGTGTCTAACCATGCACAAACACCAAAGGAGGGCCACAGGTTTCGTAAATGGAGAAAGTACACTTAATTCCAGCTACTAAGGTCCTAAGTGAATGAACGTGGGCCTGACAGTGATTGTTCTTAAGATGAAATCCCAAATTTTGCTATGCAATTTCCCATTTTAAAAATATTGGTTCAACTGAGAAATAAAAAACTTCAGAGACTGGTGAGTCCACAGAAGGGCTGTGGGTCACCAGTGTGGGAGGCTGGATAAAACCAAGACCCTTAGCATGGCATGAGGCGCCCATGTCCAGCCCCTTGTTGCCACTCCAGCTCCCTCTCTGGCCACCCCAGCTCCCACACTACATCATGCTGAATTACTTGCAGCTCCTAGAAGGTAGCACGCCTTCCTGCACATGTTGTTGAGTCTGGGTGAACACAGGTCTCCCCAGCTTCACCTGGCTGATCCCCTTGCTCCTTCAAAATCTGATCCAGTACTTCCCCTACTCTAAGACTGACCTCCTGGCTCTACCACAATCTCAGGCTTATCAGACTCCGTTGTGATCCTGCTTACACGTCTGCAGTCCATTCTCGCCTTCCTCTGTGCCACAAGTGGCTGCCGCCTATGCCCTGCAGCCCCTGAGGCTCCCTTACCAGCTGGTGTACGGATGGAATCTGCCCACAGGAGTGTAGAGGAAGTAAGGAAAAAGGATAGAGGATTTCTTTCCCTCCCCAGGCACTATCCCTCAACAACACTGTACTCTCCCTTGAGGCCCCAGCCCTACAGTGGCTCTGGGGACACTTGTGCTGCCCTGGCCCCTTTGGTCCTCTGGTTGGGAACAATTTCTCATATTATTAGTTTCTAGGTTTCTTGGTATCTATCCTCCACGTGCTCCCTTAACCCTTAAACAGTCCCTTCACTGGATGTTTGCTCACTTAAGCCACTGGGTCCAGTTCTGCTTCCTGCAGGGATTCTAGCCAATACAGGCAGGGTCCTGTCTGACACCCACAGAACAGTCTTAAATCTTGAATGAGTGAAAAGTAGTTCTCTACAGTTCTTACTCATACTATTGCATTTTCACTATGACAAAAATCACTCTAATTCAGAATAACTAAGGGAAAGGGCTATTTTCAAAGAGTGAAATGGAGAAAAACAAGATGTGTTTAAACAAATGTAACTTTTGTTTGTTGAGACAGAGTCTTACTTTGTCACCCTCTGTGGAGTGCGGTAGTGTCATAACTCACAGCAACCTCAAACTGTTGGGCTCAAGCGATCCTCTTGCCTCAGCCTCCCAAGTAGCTAGGACTACAGGCGTCCGCCACAACGCCCGGCTATTTTTAGAGACGGGGTCTCAGTCTGGCTCAGGCTGGTCTCTAATTCCTGTGCTCAAACAATCCACCCTCCTCAGCCTCCCCAAGTGCTAGGATTATAGGCGTGAGCCACTGCACCCAGCCCCAAAGTAACTTTTGTATTGTTATCTGGACTTCAATCTAATAAAAACATAGTTTCCCAAAACATTTATAACATAAAATATATATCTACAAAATAAAGTTAAAATTGAAAGTGGAAAATCTACCATGCTAACTACTCTTTACAAATATACCTCAAATTTTTACTTTTGCCCTGTGAAGTCTTAGTCTGAAGTCTATCCGCTGGAAAGGATCAGCAGTGACACAGAAATGCACAATGGTCCACTCACCCTGAATACAGCGCTTTCAGCCCTTCTTCTCTGCCTATCCTCACCAATGCATGCAACATTCCTCGATACCTAATTTCTTTAAAGTTTGCATCATTTGTCTGGCCTTGAATCTGGAGCCGTGTCTTCGTTAAATCAATTGGAAAGGTACCTTAAAATTTTAAAGAAAGTAATATTTTACTTAATAAAAAGCAATTCCACTAAATAAAGAATACATAGTGTTATGTTATTAATGAAACATAAGGTAAACCAAGAAAACAGATTACAAAATGGCAATCTTTTTCTACTTTAAAAACACTGAGGAACTAAATGATTCATAACCCTCCTGAAAATGCGTAAATATATTTTCTTTTCTTTACATTTTTATGTATACTTCATCTTACTCTACATAGGATTCGATAGGCTGCACTGCTCTACAAAGTAGATATGTGGAACAGGAAAGCCATTGAAAAACATAAGTCACTGTTGTGTACATATATAAGGACTAAAATTGGGATCAACATGAATGAACAAAGGTAGTAAAAAAAAGTTCATTTCCAAAGGATTTCCACTAAGTGGGAGTGTTTTATAGCCTAAAATTAAATCTGATAAAGCAGGTAAATGTCTAATAGTCCACCTAAATATAAAAAACTCATCCTCAGACCGTAACCTGGACTCACTGTGCCAACCAGAAAACCCACCAGCACAGAGAGCCTAAGCCAGCAGGCGGGTGGTGACCGCATCTCACCCCTCGGGCCGAGCCCTCCTCAGCACCTCAGGGGCAACGTCTATCCCAGGCAGCAGCAACTGAGCCCTGGAAGCAGTGAAGTGGCCAGCCTGGCACAGGGTGCTCAAAAGCTGCTCAGTCAGTACTTGCTGAATAAATGATTCCAGAGAACAAACAATACACAGAACAAACATGACCTGATATGGGACCCTACTGATGTGGAAGTCACAAATGGGATCTGGGTAATGTGTATAATTAGAAAGTGATTCAACAGTCACATCCATTTAACTCAGATTGGTGAAGACCCTTCAGCTTCTCAGACCTCCTTACAGCCAGATGGGTTAACAGTTGGCTAAATGGGGGAAAGGACAAGGAAAACGGACTGTTGCAATTCAAACACGATTCACAAAACTTCTGTTTAGCCAAGAAGGCTCAATTTTCTCCCCATTAAACTTTGAACCCTAAACTGCTAATAAGTAGCCAAAACAATCATTTTGTCTTAAAAACATTACCAAAAGAAGAAATGTTTGGATTCTGAGATTAATGTTTCAGTAAACTCACATTCTGTATTGAACTACATTCATATCAAACACCAAATGTCAACTCAAAGTTTCAACCACCACCACGTGCAGCAGGCAGAGCTCCTTACCGCACTCAGCCGTGATGGAGGCCAGCCCTCCATACACAAATGGCTGCCAGTTGAAGGCTGACATTCTCAGGCTGTCTCTTCTTCGCTTCAGGGAAACATCACCTCCAACAGGCTTTTTGCTGGAATAAGACATTTCAAAGTTGTAACATCTCACACAAGCAGTCTCTGTTCTAAATTCTCCCTGACATTTATTTGGAGAGCACCCTCAGGTGGTAGCACTGAAATCCCCCTGCAACAATCCATAGAGGCCGTCTCACCTTACTACAGCAAAGCACCCCATCTCCAAACTCAGCAATCTCTGACCTCACTTTATCAGTGGTCTTAATTATTACTTAGGCATCAAGAAGTAATTGGCTACGCTGATACCTTGACGTGTGTATGCACTCAGTGTAGCACAGTGGAGGCTGTTTCCCAGGTCTCTTTTATCTTGCCTGTTCTTCGTGCTGTGAGCATTTGCTGTTCACTGGCCACTGTCTTAGTGAGTCCTTACAGAAGTATCACATTCTTCAGGTGCAATGGAGCAGAAGAGTGCTGCTAACCTGTGTCATATGGTAAAATGACAAGCTACTTCTAGTCTACATGTGGTTAATGTCAGCTCATCTCTCTTTGTCATATTATGTTACTTTCTGGGAAGCAAGCAGCTTGGCATGAAGGGAACGGGCAGATTCTGGGGTCAGGCTCACACCATGTCCCTCCTCTGGACATTCTTCTTAAATTCCAGTCTAGGTTTTTTTCTTTCCTCAATACCATAACCACCATGGCAACCAATGGAACCAACCAGTGGTAAATCCCATACTTTTATTCACTAAGCTAAATAAAATGCCCACCTGCTGGCCCAATGGAGGGATTAAATAGTATATATTTTATAGACACTCATGCTGGGCGCAGTGCCTCACGCCTGTAATCCCAGCACTTGGGAGGCCGAAGGGGGTGAAATGCCTGAGCTCAGAGGTTTAAGACCAGCCTGAGCCAGAGGGAGACCTCGTCTCTATTTCTCTAAAAATAGTGGGGCGTTGTGGCAGGCGCCTGTGGTCCCAGCTACTTGGGAGGCTGAGGCAAGAGAATCGCTGAAGCCCAGGAATTAAAGGTTGCTGTGAGCTATGACGCCTGGGCATTTTGCCCAAGGCGACAAAGTGAGACTCTGTCTCCAAAGAAAAAAAAAATTAATTAATGGAAAAAAAAAATAAGACACTCACAAACATTGCCTCTCCTCCTTCTTTCCCTTAACAGGACCCTGCTCACTATGATACCTATTCGCTCACATCCCACAGCCCAGGTCTTTCATTTCATGTCCCTCACAGTTGTATGTGATTTGAGTTGGTGAATCTGACTTTGTGCTCATTAACAGGAAACACATGCAAATTAATACACTTGTGTATATGTATACATACACTATCAACTGTACTGTTGGTTTAAGATAAAGTTGCTAATTTATTAGAATCATAATCGGCAGACAGTAGGTCCAATGTTCTCACTTTGCTTATGTTTAGGAATTCCCCGAGTCCGCTTTTCCCAGGAGAGGCCTATTACAAGTCACTAGTGGCCAGAATATTAGCTCTCAACAAAGCCAAGCTTGCTTAGACTAAGACAAAACACAAGGACCCTGAAAGAGGAACTTGAATAAATGTACTAATGGTTATTCTTCATTTATGGATATTAACCAAATTCAGAATAGTTAACAAATGAGTAAAGTAGAAGGGATCCTTAAGAGTAGAACTTGAGGCTTGGCACCTGTGGCTCAAGCATCTAAGGCGCCAATCACATACACCTGAGCTGGCGGGTTCAACTCCAGCCCGGCCCGCCAAACAAGGACAGATGCAACCAAAAACTAGCCAGGCATTGTGGCGGGCACCTGTGGTCCCAGCTATTTGGGAGGTGGAGGAAGGAGAATCACTTGAGCCCAGGAGTTGGAGGCATTGTGGTGGGCACCTGTGGTCCCAGCTACTTGGGAGGTGGAGGTAGGAGAATCACTTGAGACCAGGAGTTGGAGGTTGCTGTGAGCTATGATGCCACAGCACTCTACCCAAGGCAACAGCTTGAAGCTCTGTCTTAAAAAAAAAAAAAAGAATAGAACTTGAAAACCTTCTTTTTTTCATGTATTTCAGTCCCAAAGAGCAAGCCCTGCCCCCCAAATTCCTCTCACTTCCCCATTATCCTTGAAAACATTAAATAATTCCTGTACTGAACTAATTATTTGCCTTATTAAATTCAGAACTCATGTAATAATTAACGCTATAAGTTATGGACTATAATAAGTCTGATGATTAATTTACTGTCCAGTACTAAGTTCTTCAACCCATTCTGACACTTTGCTGATTGCACCCAACTGTAGTCCCTGTTCCTTGGAAGGCTGAAGCAAGAGAATTGTTTGAATGCTTGAACCCAGGAGTTTGAGACCAGTCCAGCAACAGACAACATAGCAAGACCCTGTCCCCTACCCCCCAAAAAGGCAAAACAATAGCAAGAGCACAAGTGAAAGTGCTGTAACTAACACAATGTTTGATATAAATGATCCCAGTGGATCCCTGTAACAAGTTTGGGATAGGAGAACAAATATTACTATCCCCACAGACTATGAAACTTGGGTCTCTGAGCTGCTGTGCCTAAACCACATAGCCGATGTGCAGGGCAGAGCTGGGCCCTCCAAGCCTAGGTGTGCTGACTTCAACCGCAGTATTCTTCCTGCTACAACCTGAGGCTGTACCCTATCTACACCAGTGGTTCTGAACCTTCCTAATGCTGTGGCCCTTTAATACAGTTCCTGTGGGTCTCGACCCACAGGTTGAGAACTGCTGACCTATACTATCAACTATAACTACCATAGCATTTTAAAAATAAAGACTTCATAAAGAGGTTGTGATGATTTAAGATATTCTATTAAGGGCGGCGCCTGTGGCTCATTGAGTAGGGCGCCAGCCCCATATACCGAAGGTGGCGGGTTCAAAGCCAGCCTTGGCCCAACTGCAAAACAGAAAAATAGCCGGGCGTTGTGGTGGGTGCCTGTAGTCACAGCTACTCCGGAGGCTAAGGCAAGAGAATCGCTTAAGCCCAGGAGTCGTAGGTTGCTGTGAGCTGTGTGACGCCATGGCACTCTACCAAGGGCGATAAAGTAAGACTCTGTCTCTACAAAAAATATATATATATATATTCTATTAATTTTAATTAAACAGAAAATATTACTAACCTGGCTTCCAAGCTCTTTAAAAGACACCAGGACTCCACCTATTAAATGAAGATCTCAGGGACGCAGTCCAAGCATCTATGTCCTTACTGAAAATAAGTTAAAATGATGTCAAACTCATTCATGCATCTTCTTTTTTTTTTCTTTTATTGCATCTTTTCCCTTTCTTTTTTTTTTATTTATTTATTTATTTTTTTATTTATTTTTTTTTTTTTGTGGAGACAGAGTCTCACTCTATCGCCCTCGGTAGAGTGCTGTGGAGTCACAGCTCACAGCAACCTCCACCTCTTAGGCTTGAGCGATTCTCTTGCCTCAGCCTCTCAGGTAGCTGGGCCTACAGGTGCCCACCACAGCACCCAGCTAATTTTTGATGCAGTTCGGCTGGGGCCAGGTTTGAACCCGCAGCCCTCGGTATATGGGGCCGGCGCCCTACTGGTTGAGCCACAGGCGCCGCCCCATTCATGCATCTTCTAAACAAAAGTAATATGCTTAATTTAAAAGAAACATCTTGCCAATCATGGTAGTTCACACTGGTAATCCCAGGACTCTGGAAGAACACTTGAGACCATGAGCTCAAGTCCAGCCTGGGCAATAGAACAAGATCCCATTTCTACTAAAAAGAAAAGGGTGGCGCCTGTGGCTCAGCGAGTAGGGCGCCGGCCCCATATACCGAGGGTGGTGGGTTCAAACTCGGCTCCGGCTGAACTGGATCAATAGCTGGGCACTGTAGTGGGCGCCTGTAGTCCCAGCTACTCGGGAGGCTGAGGCAAGAGAATCGCCTAAGCCCAGGAGTTGGAGGTTGCTGTGAGCTGTGTGACGCCAGGGCACTCTACCGAGGGTGATAAATTGAGACTCTGTCTCTACAAAAAAGAAAAAAGAAAATCTTAAGAAAAATATAATATTAAGAGGGTAGTCAATCTGGCCCGGGCTGGGCTTGAACCCGTCAGCCTCAGTGTCTGGGGCCGGCCCCCTAACCACTGAGCTACAGGCACTGAGCCAGGGGTGGGGGTGGGGGGTGGATTATTAAGGTAAAATTCACATAACATAAAACAAACGATTTTAAAGTGAATGATTCAGTGACACTCAGTACATTCTCAATGTAGTGCACACACCATTTTATCTAGTTCCAAAATATCTTCATCACCCCAGAAAGAAACCATTAAGCAGTTGCTCCCATTCCATGCTCCCCCAGACCCCATAATGATTCTTATTTTGGGAGTGTGACACTATATTTATATCAAGCACTTGTGTGGAACACAGGCTTCCTTATTAGTAGTTCTTAACCTGACTTCCAGGGCTCCACATATTAAAGGAATATCTCAAGACACAGCCCAAGCATCTATGTTCTACTGAAAATGAGTTAAAATGATGGCCAATTTATTCCATGGGACAGCGTGCTCGTTGTCCCATGGAATAAATTAAACTTAATAAAACTGTTTCTGTTTTAAGTACTTAATTCTCAGTGACATTATGGTTGATTCCAATTTTTTTGACTTTTTTTTTTTTTTTTTGAGACAGAGCCTCAAGCTGTCACCCTGGATAGAGTGCAATGGCATCACAGCTCACAGCAACCTCCAATTCCTGGGCTCAAGCAAGTCTCTTGCCTCCGCCTCCCAAGTAGCTGGGACTACAGGCGCCCGCCACAACGCCCGGCCATTTTTTGGTTGCAGACGTCATTGTTGTTTGGTGGGCCCGGGCTGGATTCGAACCCGTCAGCTTAGGTGTACGTGGCTGGTGCCTTAGCCCACTGAGCCACAGGCGCCGAGCCAATAATAATTATCTTAACAAAAACTATCTAGTCATCTCTTTTATCTCCTTCCCTCCCTCCTTTCCATCATCTAGCTTGAAGTAGTATCTCTTTACTCCTCTCAAATACAAGGTAATCAGTAAGCTTATGTTACATTGTATATTCTTTCCTTGTTCTTACCCTGTTTTTTTGGTTTTGGTGTTCTGTTTTTTAAATAATTGAGCTGTATCTGTATTGGCAATGCAGCCAGCCATTATGTTACTGTGCTCTCCCCTTTCTAATCATCATTTATTCTGTGGATAAATGCATATTTAATCCAACCGCCCATCCTTATGTTGTTATTTTTCAATAACTGTGATTGTCTGACGTTTTTTCTGTACTAGATTTCCCAGGAAAGACTCACAGGATCATCTTAGCAGTTTGTGACCTTTATACTTTAATGTTTTGTTTGGAGGAATATGAAAAATTTTTGGCTCAGATTTTCCTTCCTTGACTATATTACATATATAAATTGATTATCCAATTGTTTTCAGGCATAAAACATGACTCTTTAAAAGTTTGATAACAATCTCATTTTCATTCCTTTATAAGTAACTTGCTGCATGGCTGCATGGGAGTGTCTCAACTTAACATTTTTAGTTCCATAGCTCTAGAGCTTCCTCTTCCTTTTAAAGCAAGATAATAAAAGTATGTACTTGCACTTTCTAAGATCTGCCTTCTTTGCTGCCCTCTGCCATTTTCACTCGGTTCTTTTTAAAATTTACTTTTTTTGTCCCATTTTTGCGGTTTCCTCAGTGTGAATTTTGTCCTAGAAAGGAGCTATAATTTATTTAGTTCCAGCTGACAGGGTCCAAGCAGCTGCAGCCCTTTTAGATCTCAACTTATCCACAGACTGAAGTGTCCAAAAGCCCCTCTAGGAACCTAGAAACAGTGACACCACAGTAGCAGGTGGCATGTGGAATACTTGAGTTACATCTGGTCTCTAAATGTCATTCTTTACTAAAAGATTCCAGGTCTCGTTGGAGAAAATACTGGGGCAAAGAAAGTACAAGATGAGCTTGGATCTGATTGTGCCAGGAAGTATATAAATGTAAAAAAAAAACATTGTAGGGACAGAAGGACATAGGCACTTAAAGGGTGACAAATCTGACACAATTTGAGTAACAAAATGAAGGGAGGGAGAGAAACTCCTGTTGTCACATATTGGACTGTAGGTAGAACAGAACTATGATTGCTGAGAAAAGAGAAAAGGAGACGACCCAAAGAAAACAGATGAATTCCTCAGCTTTCCACAGAGGCACTTTCTGGACCAAAGCACAGGAAGTGACTCCTGAGTAGGGGACAGATATCTGAGTTCAAGAAGCCTGAGCTATCTTGAATGAAGTACGGAATGCCAGGGAGGAGAGAGCTATGCAGAAATAAAGCTCAGGTAACCAGTAAGGTCACACCACTGTGTCTGCTGCCAAGGACTAAGCTAAGAATGTGTAGAACCACAATCCACAAAGCCAAACGAAGAGCTCTCTGGGTCTGGGCACAGTGGCTCATGTCTGTAATCCCAGCATTTTGGGAACTAGAGGCAGGAGGATCTGTTGAGCCTAGGAGTTTAAGACCAGCCTGGGCAACATAACAAGACCTCATCTCTACCGAAAAAAAAAAAAGAGAGAGAGAGAGAGAGAAATTAGCCAGACATGGTGTGTGTGCTTAGTCATAGCTGCTTGGAAGCATCCCTTGACCTGGGAGTTAAGGCTGCAGTGAGCTATTATTACATCACTGTACTCCAGCATGGGGTACCAAACAAGACCTGTTTCAAAAGGAAAAAAAAAAACTCTGGGAGTTTACACAGGACCAGGAGACCTTTGAGTTCTAACCAGCTTCAGTGGAGAAATGCCAAAAGGGTCCTGCCTTCTTAGAAGGCCTAAAATAGCCATAGACTAAGCTCCTCTAGGCCTGCTTTAACAAAACTTAATTTAGCAGTCTCCAAAAGGATCAGCAGATATGCATGGAACTTGAGTGGTAGCAAGAAAGAAAGACTCTTTAAAGGAAAACAATAAAATGGAGACATTGAATGACATAATATCACAATGTCCAGCATCTAAAAAAATTACTAGACATGCAAAAAAAGCAGGAAAATGTGACAAACAATCAAAGGAAAGTCAGCTGGTGAAAAAAAGAAATAAGAAGGACACAGATAAAAATGGCATTTTATCTGGAATTTTAAAGTTACCAGGAATTTTAGTGTTGTTATAAATAAACATCAAGATTTAAAGGACAATGTTAAGATAATGAAGAGAAAGTGAAATATATAAGAAAGAACAAAGTGTAACTTAAAAAATTCACTGGATGGGCTTCACAGCAGATTAGAATCTGCAGAAGAAAAGATCTGTGAACCTGAACACATAGCAATATAAACTAATCAAACTGAAGCACGGAGAAGAAAAAGACTGAACAGGAAAAAAAATTGTGAACAGAGAGTTTGAAAGCGATGTCTGCTTCTGCCGTAGAGTACCAATGCCGTAACTGGATTTACTGAGAAACTGGAAGATGTGGTCCCATGCATCACTTTGGTAATGCTTGAGCCTCGGCGGTGGTGCGCTCGTCACCCGGACAGGAGGTCGGCTCCTCGCCCTCTTTCCCCCTGGCTGCTTTCCACTGAGGTTTGCTTCCCTCTGTCTCTGTGCACTTGTGTGCTCATCGGTTAGTTGCAATTTAATAGTGAGTACATGTGGTGTTTGTTATTACTCAGCCATTAAAAAGAAAAACAAAAAACCAAATCACTACTTTTTGTCTTACACAGTTTAATGGCAGCAGTATCACCTGTGGTTGATTGTGAAGCAGAGCCCAGTGAACCTCGTTCATCGAGAGCCTGGGTAACTGCTGCCCTTGACTCGTAGGGCAGGAATGATGGTTTCAGATACTGTAATGTGGGTGGATTCTCCTGAGCATGCCAGGTGCTCATAGAGAGAAAATGGCAAAATAGAATCAGATGATTTATTATTGTTATGAACTAATAGCACATTTTAATGCCATTTTAAGTGATGTCTACCTGATACAGACATTTAATAATAGAAAGTCTTAAAAGAAGGAAACAGTACCACAAAATAAGTTCCAAATAAAAATCACTTCAAAGATAATCACATACATTTGAATTTTTCAATTCTAAATTGCTATATACAATAAAGCACAAAGTATCAACCCCATTGTCTAAGGGTCTTGATCTTTGTTTAGTGACACATATTCTGGACATAGGAAAAATTATTTGAATTTTGCATTGATATTATGAGATTGGGAGGAGTGTGTCCAAAAGCACCTTCAAATTGAGCCCCATGATGTATTTTATTTTGGTTTGCCATTGAATCTATATTTCTTTTCCTTGGGGGGTTGAGATCAGTTTCTGATTTCATATTGGAGTGTTCCAGAAGCATTCACTTCTCTTTGCATTCCTTTTGTTGAAGTATTTACAAAAGCACTGAAGCTCGGAGCAAATACTCGGTGGAAAATGCCTGAGAATATTATTGGATAGTTTCAAATAACTTAACATTCGAATCTCTCAGCCTGCGTGACACAGTCATGTGCAAACTGCTGATTTAAGGACTTATTTAGCTTCCAAACTTGCTATTTCTTGGAACAACACTCAGAGGATTTGTATAAAGTACAATACACATATAATCTTACTAATGTTGTATTTATAAGAAGAACCCACCACAAGCAGGTAGCACCGTGAGCACACACCTACAGGAAGGGCTATGAGTAAGACTGACTTGGGGATATTGTGACTGCTGCTTCTGTCCTGGTTCCTGGAGATGTCACCCTTTTTTTGTTTTGTTTTTAATTTTTAAATATCTGTTCTGCTACAGTGATATATTGCATGTGTTGAAGTCAGACCTGAGAGTGCTTCCATCACTGGAGCAACTTCCCACCACCCACCCCTCCCACGCTCACTGCCCTCCGAGTCTCCTTTGTACATCAGTCCATGCTCTGTGCGGACACGTTTAGCTCCTATCTGTCTTTCTGTGTCTGATCAATCCTCAAACTTTTTTCTCTTTTTAAATTTTTTTATTTTTCATCATTATGGGTACATAATAGTCATGTATATTTATAGGGTACACGTGATCTTTTGATACAGGCATACAATGTGTAATAATCAAATCAAGGTAACTAGGGTATTCATCTACTCAAACATTTATCATTTCTCTGTGTTAGGAACATTTCAGTCCCTCTTTTCGTTATTTTAAATTATACTATAACTTATGGTTGACTATAGTCACTTTATTATGCTGTCTAATATTGTTCATTCTATCTAATTATCTGACTCTTAATATATTTTTGTATCCATTAACCATCTCCACTTTATTCTCCATTCCCTGCTACCCTTCCCAGCCTCTGGTAACTATCATTCTACTCTGTCTACCTAAGAACAATTATTTTAATATTTACTTCCCACATGAATGAGAATATGTGAGATTTGTATTCCCGTGGTTGGCTTATTTCCCTTAACTTAATGTTCTCCAGTTCCACCCATGCTATTTCAATGATGGGGTTTCATTCTTTTTTAAGTCTGAATGTTATTCTGTTGTGTATATATCCCACATTATCTTTACCCATTATCCGTTGATGGACACTTAGGTGATCAACCTTAAATTAACATTTAATACTATTTTTTAGAGTTTCTTGCTCTTTCCTTTAGTTGATATTAGTTGATTTCTTTTAGACCAATATAGTCTCTATGTCAAATTTTAAGCTTGAATTCACACAGGAAAAGTACAGTACCTTTTTTCTCATTTTCCATATTAATTGATTTTTGTGGGGATTTAGAAAAAGTAAATTTCCTGAGAAACTTTAAAATGAATTCCTACATAGAAATACTAATGTAAATTAACTGTAACTCTCATATGTTGCTAGTAGGAATGCAAAGTGGTACATCCAACCTAGAAAATAATATGACATTTTCTTATAAAGTTGAACATATACTTACTGTATGACCCAGTAATTGTATTCCTAATTTTAACACTACATAAATTTAAATACATGTCTACCCATGGACTTGTAAATTCATAGCAGCTTTATTTATAATAGCCTAGATTTGGGGAAAAAAACAAATGTTCCTCCTTGATCAAATAGATAATCAAATTTTGATATATCCATACAATGGAATACCTTTCAGCAATAGAAGTAAATTGAATAGAACCAGAAAAAGATCAATGAGAAAAAAGAGAACTTGAGCAACACTGTAGACCAAATGGACTAACAGACATGCAGATGACATTCTACCCAGTAACAGCAGAATATACATTGTCATCAACCATACGTGGAACATTCTCCATGGTAGACCACGTGAGGCCACATACAAGTCTTAACAAAATTTAAATTTAAATTATACAGAGTATCTTTTCTGAGCATAATGGAATGAAACTAAAATTAATAGCACAAGGGAAATGGGAAAATGTATAAATACGTAGAAATTAAACAGTGTGCTCTTAAAAAGTATCAGTGGAAGCTCAGCGCCTGTGGCTCAAGCAGCTAAGGCACCAGCCATGTACACCTGAGCTGGCGGGTTCAAATCCAACCCATGCTCAACAAACAGCTGCAACCAAAAAATGGTCAGGCATTGTGGCAGGCGCCTGTAGTCCCAGCTACTTGGGAGGCAGAGGCAGGAGACTTGCTTGAGCCCAGGAATTGGAGGTGGCTGTGAGCTGTGATGCCATGGCACTCTATCCAGGGTGACAGCTTGAGGCTCTGTCTCAAAAAAAAAAAAAAAGTATCAATAGATCAATGGAGAAATTATAAGAGAATTTAGAAAATATCTGGAGACAAATAAAAACAAAAAAACTGCTTACCAAAATTTTTGGGATGCAGTAAAAGCATTACTAAGAGGGAAATTTATAGCAGTAAACACATTAAAAAAGAAGAAAAACGCCAAATCAACAACCTAATCTTATACTTTAAAGAAGTGGAAAAGAACAAATGAAACACAAGGTCAGCAGAAGAAAGGAAATAATATAGACTAGAACAGAAATGCATGGAATAGAGAACAGAAAAATAATTTTTAAAGAATAGCAAAGCTAGGAGTTGTTTCTTTGAAAAGATCAATAAAATTAATAAACTCTTAAGTAGAGTAAGAAAAAAAAGACTTAAATTTCTAAAATTAGAAATGAAAGAGGAGACAACTGATGTCACAGAAATAAAAAGAATTATAAAAGACTGATATGAATAATTATATGCCAACAAATTGGATAACCTAGAAAAAATAGATAAATTTCTAGAACCATAAACATGACCAAGACTCAATCATGAAGAAATAAAAAATATGAACAGACCTATAACTAGTGGGGAGATAGAAGCAGTAATCAAAAACCTCCTGACAAAGAAAAGCCTAAGACCAAATGGCTTCCCTGGGGGATTCTACCAAATATTTAACACCAGTCCTTCTCAAACTCTTCCAAAGAAGAGAAGGGGATATGCCCAAACTCGTTCAGTTTTACTACCCTGATACCAATACCAAAGACACAAGAAAAGGAAACTATAGACCAATATCCCTGGTGAATTTTGATTTAAAAAATCTTAATATAAATACTAGCAATTCTATTTTATTAAAGGAACATACATCATGACTAAGTGGGATTTATACCTAGAATGCAAGGATGGTTTAAGATGTAAAAATTAGTCAATAGGCTGGGCATGGTGGCTCATGCCTGTAATCCTAGCACTCTGAGAGGCTGAGGTAGGCAGAGTTTGAGCTCAGAAGTCTAAGACCAACCTGAGCAAGAGCAAAAGCCGGTCTGTACTAAAAATAGAAAAAATTAACCGGGTGTTGTGGCAGGCCCAGCTAGTTGGGAGGCTGAGGCACGAGGATCACTTGAACCCAGGAGATTGAGGTTACTGTGAACTAAGTTAACGCCATAACACTCTAGCCTATGGTCAGTAGAGTGAGACTTTGTCTCAAAGAAAAATTAATATAGTATACCACATTAACATCTCAATCAGTGCAGAAAAAGAATTTTACAAGATTCAGTACCCTTTCATGATAAAAAAGGAAAAAAAAATCAACAAAGTAGAGGTAAAAGAAAACTACCTCAACATAAAAACTATATATGAAAAGTCCACAGCTACCATTATGTTGCACAGAAAAAGACTGAATGAAAGCTTATTCTCTAAGGTCCGGTAACAAGGCAAGGGTGCTCACTCTTGCCCTTATGATTCATGATAGTACCAGAAATTCTAGCCAGAATAATCAGAAAAGAAAAAGAAATAAAAGGAATCTAACTTATAAAAGAAAAATTAAGGCCAGGAGCGGTGGCTCATGCCTGTAATCTCAGCACTCTGGGAGGCCAACGTGGGTGAATTGCCTAAGCTCACGAGTTCCAGACTAGCCTGAGTCAGAGTGAGATCTCATCTCTAAAAATAGCCAGGCATTGTGGCAGGCACCAGTAGTCCCAGTTACTCAGGAGGGTGAAGCAAGAGAATTGCTTGAGCCCAAGAGTTTGAGGTTGCTATGAGGTGTGACGCCATGGCACTCTACCAAGGGCCACAAAGTGAGACTCTGTCTCAAAAAAAGAAAGAAAGAAAAGAAAAGAAGAATTAAAATTATCTCCATTCACAGACAGCATGATCTTATATGTTAAAAAGAAATTGAATAACATGAGTGGATTTCAAAGCATCATGCTAAATTAAAGGAGCCAGACACAGACACTAGTAGAATCACACAAATCCATTTGATATGAGATTAAAAGCAAAACTATAGTGACTATAGGTCAGTAACTGCCACAGGGAGGGAACTGCAAAGGGGTCCAAGAAAACTTGTAGTGCCCCCAACTCACAGAATTATATTATTAGAATTAGTATATTCTCTTGTATTTAAGTAATATCTTTTATTCATCAATAATTAGAAAAATGAAAGTTTACAAAAAGATACTATTATAGTAGAATATAAATACTTGAAATATCTATGAATTAATCTTTAAATAAGTATAAGACCTCAATAGGATAAAATTAAGTGGTACTCAAAAAGGACTAAATATGTTAGTAGCAATTTCTTGGCCATGCTTTGAGGACTCAGTATGGTTAAGATAAGAGTTATCAAATTTATTAATAGAGTCAATGTGGTTTCATAAAAATTTCAGGCTTTTTAGCCTATTTATCTGATTCTAGAATTTCTACAGAAAAGCCATGAATAGAAAAAATAAGATGGGATGTACTTGCTGTACTGTATATCAAGATTTATCGTGGCAATAGAATAATTATAATGCTGTTAATAGTACAGGAATGATCAGTAGATAAATGGCATGTAATAGAAAGCCCAGTAGTAGACACTCAATCTTATATAAATGTTTCTTTGACAGAAATGCTACGCCTGATCAGAGGGAGAAATAAATTATTTTTCAATAAATCATGTTCAAAACTCATTTGGAATAAAAAGAAATTGGATTGTTACTTCCCATCATCCCTTCTCCAGTCTATTTTAGTATATCAGAGGCCTAGCTGTGAATGACAAAGCTTAATGCTTTTTAAAAAGAACATAGAATATGTCCATGGCCTTGGGAAAGTATTTCTTCAACTAGACACAGAAACCATTAGCAGTAAAGGAAAGGATTGATAAATTTGACTTCATTAAAATTAAGAACTTCTGTCATGAAAGGACCATTTTTTATTAAAAAAAAAAAAAAGCAAAAAATCAGATTGGGAAAAGATACTGTCTGTTCTGGTACATTTGTTTCTGCAATGCAGATAAGTTCATATGTGATTGATGAATAGATAGGAGAATGGTGTTAATTTAACAGAGATTATATTGGTTCTTATGCCTTTTTACTGAGCATGCTAATGTTTTGTAAAAAGTAGCATGAAGTAAAGAGAATAAGCAAACACAGGTGAATGTCGCAGCTGAGGAAGAGTATGGTAATAAGCGTGCTACACATTTAGTTGACATACTTTCTTAATTTGGCCATGCACTCTGTCTTAAAATTGTATATTGCACAATTTGCCCTATCTTCATTTTTTAGCAGGTTCAACCCTTCCTTACGCCCCGTTTCTTCCTCCCTCCCTTCTCTCTCTCTCTCTCCCCTTCTCTCCCTCTCTCTCCCTCTTTCCCTGTCTTTCCCCTCTCCCTCTCTCCCCCTCTCCCTCTCCCCTGGTAAAGTGCCATGGCATCATAGCTCACAGCAACCTCAAACTCTTGGGCTCAAGCAATTCTCTAGCCTCAAACTCCCAAGTAGCTGGACTATAGATGCCCGCCACAACGCCCAGCTATTTTTTTAGAGACGAGGTCTCCCTCTTACTCAGGCTAGTATCAAACTCATAAGCGCAGGTGATCCACCTGCCTTGGCCTCCCCAGAGTGCTAGGATTACAGGCATGAGCCACCTCACCAAACCCTTCTTCATTTTTTTAAGGACAATGGGGAGCAAGGTGTGGTGGCTCACGCCTGTAATCCTAGCACTCTGGGAGGCAGAGGTGGGAGGATTGCCATAGCTGGGGAGTTTGAGACCAGCCTGAGCAAGAGTGAGACTCCATCTCTACTGAAAACTAGCCAGGCATTGTGAAGAGCACAGGTAGACCGAGTGACTTGGGAGACTGGCACAGGAGGATTCTTGAGCCCAGGAGTTTGATGTTGCTGTGAGCTACAATGACCTTATAGCACTCTATCCAAGGTGACAGAGTGAGACTCTATCAGGAAAAAAAGAAAAAGACAATGTATTTTATATATTTTAGTATTATGAACAAGTAAAGGAAAACTAAATAAATGGCCAGTAAATATTTGAAAAATAATTTCATTAGACAGTAGCATATTGAATGCACAGTGAGGTGACTTTACACACGCAGCATATTGGCAAAAGTTTTAAAAACCTGATAACAGCTGTTGCTGTGTACACTGGAAGATCCATATCATATGATTCCTTTCACGTGGAGTTACCAAACAGGCTCAACTAAGCTACGTTGCTTAGAAATGGGTTACTTAGTTGGTACAATTGCCAAGGAAAGGGAATCATCCCAAATACCAAGATCCTAGTAACCTTTGGGTACAAGGCAGGTAAAGGTTTATTGTCAAAAGGCACATAAGGAGGCTTTTAGGGTCCGAGTAATGTTCCTTTTCTTCACCTGGATGGATGTGGTTATAATTAGTTGTTTAACTTTAAATAAATATCATTTTGTGTACTCTTCTGTATATTTCAGAACAAAAAAGGAGGGACGATCACTTACTTCAAATGTAGTTCATAAGTCAAGTAACATGAAGACTCAGATTTGACTGTTGAATTAAGCAAAGTGGAGACTTGTTGAGGATGAAATTGTCTCAGTGATTGGTTGAGGCAGTGATCTGATGGGAATAGGCAGGTGGAAATTGTGAGTAAACAGTCCTCTTTAGAGGAATTTTTATATAAAAAGGAAAAACATGGTAATAATAGGGTGGTAATAGGTGATGTAGAAAGCTTTGCATAAAATATATACGGCATCGAGAAAACATAAGGACTCTTGCGTCGGGCCCTTGTGGAAGATGACAGCAGTGCAGGGGCGAGGTGAAAGTGGACCGAACCGAGCAACAAGCGGTAGTAACCATTGGCTCCAGGATGTTCTGCCATGTGGCGCAAGCTGCTGTAGGTCTTGTTAGGAGGTCCCTGCACCACACCTCCTGGGGTCAGAGGGAACTCTGACGGGGTCAAGCTCCTTGCACAGCACAAGGACAAGCCACTTTCTGAAAACAGAAGTGACTATAAAGACACGCCACCACCAGGCACCTTGATGAGCTTATTGGGGAGTTCCAGGAAGTGACTTGCATCCACCCTTTGTTCATCTGTGATCACCCAAGATAATGAGCCCTCGGAGTAAATGGCACCGCTCTGAAGAGGGGCCGACTGAACGCTTTGAGTTGTCACGAAGAAAGAAATATGCAGTGCCTACACTGAACTGAACGATCCCATGCGGCTGCTGGTGACGATCATAGGTGCACGCTGTGTACCCCACCCCCCGAATATGGGCTGCCCTCCCAGCTGGCCGGGGCCTGGGCACCCGCTGCCACCGTGTTTCTCACAGACTCCCACAGCATCGAGGAAGTGCTTTTGTTTCCTGCCGTGAAACCTGAGACCAGAAGGAGGGTCCGGCAACCACTCATCCGCCAGAAAGCACAGCAGTGGCACTTCTGTCTAGAAAGCAGTAAGAGCAAGTCACGTGAACAAGCATCTTTGCATTATGGCAAAAGATGGAAGTCTGTAAGGGAGTTCTTGTGTTGCCATTTATTTGACTATCACAGTTCAGCCTCTGAAAAAGAAAAGAGGAAATCAATAATTCCTTTTTATTCATTGTTACCAAAAAGCTATTTGTCTCTTCTCTGTTAAAAAAAAATTATGTATGTGTGTGTATATGTATAAAGATACATTTTGAGGGATGCTGAAGGCAATGCGGTAGGGGAAGGAAGATAACATATATTTATGTATATGGGGTTTTATGGTTTTGGAGGGAGAAAGTAAAAATTTATAATACTTTAAAAGAAGAATTAATATTACAGCTGCTCTCTAAAGCCTGAAACATATAGCTGGAATTACACTAACATTCATGTCTCCTAGTGGAAGGTATCATGGACGACATCTTGCTCAACACCACTCCGTGGGCAGAGCATGAAGCCCAGAGAGTTTAAGGGCTTGCTCCAAACTGTGCCGTCAATAACAATCTCAGATGAAAACAAAGTTTCTCCGCTTCTTGGGTCAGTGCTCTTTCATAATGTTATCTATAATACAATTTTCTCTTAAAGTGGGTTGTTTATAGTGGAACTCATTTGGATATCGTATCTCAATTAACCTTTGCTGCATAAAAGACCACCCTAAAACTTTGTGGCTTAAAATAATCATCATGTTATTTCTCATGACTCTGTGAGTTGACTGGGCTCGGCTAGGCACTCATATGACTAGTCCTGGGCAGCCCCAACTGGGTCTGGAGGGGCTACGATGGTCTCACTCAGGTGTCTGGAGCCTTGGTGCTGTGTGTTGGCTAGAGCTCGCTCATAACTCAGGGGTCTAACCTGGACTTCCTTGGATGGTTGGGGAAGCATTCCAAAAGCATGAAAGGGTGAAGGTGTAAGTTCTAGACCCCTAAACTTATACCTCATCACATTCTCCATATTGAAGTGATCAAAGCAAGTCATAAATCTAGTCCGGATTCAAGAGGTGAGGCAACAGGCCCCACCTCGTAATGGGAGGAGATATATAATGTTGTGGCCATGGTTTTCCCATCATAAATAATCATAAAGGATAATTTTAGTCATTGAATGTCCTTTCTCTTGTTAGACTTTATTTAATATGGAGCTGAAAGCTGCTCCATACAGTGTAGTTTTGTTCAATACACATACAGGCCAAAATTGCACATGAACTTTATGGCCACCTTGTATATGAAAAAAACTTGAAGATGAAAAAAATATTACATTGTGCTAAGGAAGAAAAGGAAGTTAAATTTTCTAGATTTTGTTTCTTCTTTGCTCCAAAACAGACAAAAAAATGCTCATTTTTAGAAAAAGTTGGGGTAAAATACAGTATTTGTTGCATAGAGTAGTGGCTAAATCATTATTTTCTCAGATCATTACTGTTAATATATTATCATCTTTGTGGATTTCTTCCACAAAGTAATGAATATAATAGAATATGAATTAATTCATAATTTATAGTAATTTAACTCACAATAATAACAGCATATTGCCAGGTGCTGTGATAATTGCCTTTGTTTAAATTTTCACTTAATTTATTTAACAGCTCAATATATTATTGAATACCTACTATGATCCTTGCACTGTGCCAAGACCTGTGGCTATTACTCTGAATCAAATAGACATGGTTTCTTGCGTATTGGGGTACCCTAGATGAGAATCAGGGAATGTTCTCTGAAAGGAACTTTCTAAGACAAGCCTGAAGGCTAAGTAGGAGTTAGCGGAGGTAAGAATGAGAAGACAAGTAGGAAGTCCTCTAAGAAAAGAACAACAGCCTTGGAGGTGAGTGAATAAAAGGAACATTAAAGAAATTGGAAAAAAATCTATCTGGCTAAAGCGTAAAATGTGAAGGGGATAAAGCAAGGAAGCTGAAGAGGTAGCCAGGTGCCAGAATGCAAAGGGTATTATAAAATTTGGTGTAGTAGAGTCTGGATTTTATAGCAAGGATCATGGGTATCCATTGATGGCTTTTGTTTGGGGGTTTTGCTAAGACTGTCGCTTTAGAAAAGTCACTGGATGCAGATTGGATTGGGGTAGAGGGTGTGATGGGGAGAAGCAGGCGCTGACCTGGGGAACCAACAGCTCAAGTCATAGATAATGAAATGGAATAGACGACTGTGGGGATGAGAAGTGTCTGGAAATATTTAGGAGGTGTGTTTGGTGACTGAATGTAGAGGGAGCCCCTCAAGATGACTGACTGACTTTCATGTTTCTGACGTGGAGTGCCAGCACTGAATAGGGACCTATGCGGAGGAATGGGTGTGGGAGGGCCTCCTTGCCCAAGACTTACTGCTGTATCCAGACTTCCCAGCTAAAACATCTGGATCTCTTTTGAATCTATAGTATTCATAATGACATTTCTAATACCAGTTCATAAAAGTGATTGATTCTTATTTAGTGAAATTCAAGCACATGTAAAGGTTTAAACTAAATTTAAACCTTTGAGCTAAAAGAAAGATTTTATTGTTGCATAAATTCCTTAATATATAGAAATTTAGGTGCTGGGAGAACTGGATAACCACATGTAAAAGACTAAAACTGGACCCACACATTTCACCACTTAACAAAAATTGACTCAAAATGGATAGAAGATTTAAATCTTAGACATGAAATGATAAAAATGTTAGAAGAAAGTATGGGAAAAACTCTTGATGATGTTGGACTGGTGAAAGATTTTATAACAGAGACTTCACCAGCATCACAACAACAACAAAAATTAATAAATGGACTTAATTAAGCTGAAAAGCTTCTACACAGCTAAGGACACAACAAGAAAAGCAAAAAGACGACCTTCCAAATGGGAAAAGATATTTGCAGGGTATGAATCTGACAAAGGCTTGATAACTAGAATCTACAGAGAGATCAAATTAATCAACAAGAAAAGAGCTAACAATCCCATCTACCACTAGGCAAGAGATAGGAACAGAACCTTCTCTGATGAAGACAGATGAATGGCTAAGACATTTGAAAAAATGCTCATTGTCCCTGATTGTCAAATAAATGCAAATCAAAACCACCCTGACATATCACCTAACCCCAGTGAGAATAACTCACTTTACAAAGTCTCAAAGCTGCAGATGCTGTTGTGGATATGGAGAGAAGGAAACACTTTGACACTGTTGGTGAGACTGCAAACTAATACATTTTTGGAGAGAAGTATGGCGAATCCTCAAAGAACTCAAATTAGACCTCCCATTTGATCCTGCAATCCCATTACTAGGCATCTACTCAGAAGAAAAAAAGTCATTTTATCATAAAGACATTTGTACTAGACCGTTTATCGCAGCTCAATTTATAATCACCAAAATGTGGAAACAATCTAAATGCCCTCCAACCCAGGAATGGATTAACAAGCTGTGGTATATGTACTCCATGGCATACTATTCAGCCCTTAGAAAAGATAGAGACTTTACATCTTTTGTATTAACCTGGGTGAATGAAGTGGAACTCATTCTTCTTAGTAAAGCATCACAAGAATGGAGAAGCAAGAATCCAATTACTCAATTCTAATATGAAACCAGTAGATGATTTAATACATGTCCACAGAAGAGAAAAACTCAAATCAATTCAAGGAGGGGGCAGGGAACAAGGGGAGCAGAGGGGAGGAAGGGGGGACGAGGGCATCGCTGTGTATGGCACACCTCTTAGGAGCGGGACACAATTACAAGAGGGACTTTACCTACAAATTCTTTGTACCCGCAATGAACCTGAAACAATAAAAAAAAATTACACCTATTTATATAGAGAAATTTAGTAATCTGTTGCTATAGTCAGTTTTCTAAAACAATTTATTTGCTGGTTAATTTTTTGAAATTACTTGAAGATGGCTAAGAAGCAATTACTTAATGGCTAAGAAGCAATACACGAATACTCATCTTTTACTCATTTGTATAAAATAACCTCACAATCAGTGTTTGTCCAAGTTTTTAAAATAAACTTTTGGTTTTTTTTGAGACAGTCTCACCATGTCACCCTTAGTAGGGTGCTCTGGTGTCACAGCTCACAGCAACCTCCAACTCTTGGGCTTAAGCGATTCTCTTGCCTCAGCCTTCCTAGGAGCTGGGACTACAGGCGCCCACCACCATGCCTGGCTATTTTTGATTGCAGTTGTCATTGTTGTTCAGCAGGCCTGAGCCACGCTCAAACCCACAAACCTCGGTGTATGTGGTCAGCACCCTACTCACTGAGCTACAGATGCCACACCAAAAATAAACATTATTAAAAGGACTTTTAAAAATTGTGTCTCTACTTTTCCTTGTCCTTCATGGTGCTAGTAAACAGAATGTTAGTTTATGTTTATGCCAGAGAAGAAAAAAATATATGGATAACCACTTAAAAATGAAGTATGTCTTTCCCAGTATATACGTACACACTGTACATGAAAACATTGTGTACTATAGATATAAGTAATTTTTATTTGTCAATTATGCCTTATAAGGTTGGGGTGGGGGTAAGTCTGTCATTGTGGGGTTTTTCTCTCCTTCTTGCTACTAAGTAATGATAATTGACGTTTAAGAAGAATCAGCTTTTGTGTCTTGGGAAATTAAACCTCCTTTGATACTAAAATTGTTTTAGAGTTTTTTTGTAGTTTTGAATTTCATGATTATCTGAAGATTTTATTAAAGTCTTTTCACCTAATGTTAAGTTGCCTGAAATTTTCTGATCTTCATTTTAGTAGGTACAATATGTTCAATACTCTGGCACCCACGTGCTCTCTATAGACTGAATATTCTGTTACTCTGAATATTTTATAGGTTTAAAAGCACTTTACAATGTACCTTTTTTCTTTTTCTTTAGGCACTACAAGGGCCCCCAGGGAAGGGGAGGTACCAGGAGTGGACTATAACTTCATTTCTGTTGAGCAGTTCAAAGCCTTGGAAGAGAGTGGAGCACTGTTAGAAAGTGGGACCTATGATGGTACGTCCCTCAATCTTGCCACCACCACCACCCAGAAAAGTACCTGATAACTGGAATTACTGCAGAGGAAATTCAGTCAGTAAAGTACCACTGTGGAGGAAAAATAACAAAAACGGAATAATTGGTTTTCATCTCATATCTGTTTCCTCTACCCACTTGATCCCAGGAAGTATAGATTTGAGATCAATTTCAGTTTTAAGTGATTTTCTATGTTAGATCTGGCAAGTTCGTCCGCTTCTTTAACACCCCGTTTCACAGGCTGTGTGACAGTACTGATCTTGTCTTTATTAGTTGATATTATCTTCAGCATAGAATTTCTCTTTTTAGCAGCACCATGATGTCAAAGCAGCAGAATCATCGTTTGCTTTCTCCTTGTTCGAACATTTCATACCCAGCCAGTTATCAAATCGCGTCATTTCTTCTTTTGTAGCCATTTTCACCGTGCCCTCATTTTCCCTTTCCCCACCTCATTGTGCTCCCACCAGAAGAGCTCAGGTCTAGACTGTTGCATATAAAGCTTTATCACCAGAGATAAAGCTGCAGTGAATATTGTTGCACATATGAGATTATCTGTGGACTGTATGCCCAGTGTACCCAAATTGGTCTCATTTGTTCCACTTTCTTTGTCCAGTCCACCCTGCCTACGGCCACCATGCTGGTCTTCCCCGTATGCAGCTCTCATGATGTTCCTCTCCTATGCAGAATCTTCCGTGATTTCCTTCTGCCTGCTGAATTTGACCTAACTGCCCTGTCTGGGCTTAGCTCCCATGGCACATTCCTTCATTCACTTATTGATTTATTTGGTCCTGTTTTATTCATTCAGCACCATTTAGTAAGAGCCTGCTGTGTGCCTAGCACTGTAAGAGGGCCGAGGGATACCATTATGAACAAGATTAAAATGATGCTGTCTTAATAAATCCTGTATGTTAACGGGGAAGGCAGTTACAAACCAAATAAAATAACTGTAGATCGAGATATTATAAAGGAAACAAAAGCAAAGAATTCAAAGAAAATAATAGGAATATCTTCTTTAGAAAGTGGCCAGTGAAGATTTCTCAGAGGAAATGACAGCTACTTATTTGTATTTACTTTTATGCAAATAGCTCCCTCTTCTAGTTGACCATTCTGATATGTTTAATGCGTATGTTTTTGTTTGTATGTGTGTGTACGTTCTTGCAAAATGTGTAATGTGTCTTGTGTACATGTATTTATCATTTATATCTGAGGTGTGTCCTGTATCTCATTTAAAAAAAATTTTCCCCTTAGAAAAAAACTCAGAATTAGATAATAATTATAGGAATTCACAGTAAAATGTGTCTCTGGTGTTTCTAGTAATACTACTGCCATCCTTAGAGACTGTGGCCTTTTTATATCTGTCATGGTGCAGCTGGTTTCCTTGATAGTATGATTATCGGGCATAATGCAGGAAAAAATGAGATCCTAGGACATCTTGTCCCCCAACCAAACCTCTGTTTGGAGTATTTCTGTGCACTCTGTCCCAGAGAAGCAGGAACTAGCTTTTCATTGGTTCTGTGCTTTACTTTGGGGCCAGAAAGATTGCAGAAAGCTGGGGCTCTTTGAATATGTACAAATCATTGCATCCATTTGCATGGTAGGTGCAACTCCATCTCAAAAATAGATTGGGAAGCAAGGGGGGAGCTGAGTGAGGAGAGACAGGATGTAGTTGAAATGTTATTCGCTTTGATGTCATTGTTTTTTTCTTGATTATTTCAATGACAGTTACCGCTCAAAGTCAAACTTTCGAAGAATTCATCTAATGCTTTTCCCCTCAGAGCATGCACAATTTAAGATAAACTTCATTATTTCTAGATTTGTCTCTGTATTATGGGGAACAACCTATGCCTTTTTCCATCAAAAAAAAAAAAAGTACAACATTATCTTCCTTACTAAATTAATTACTAAGGTAATTGAAGATACTGAATAGGTATCTTAATTACCTCCTTAGAAGCTAAAGAATTTGATTAAAAAACGTGATTTTACTAAAGATCATGAGAATTTTACCCTCTAATCATATTCATTTTTCTGTAACATTAGCATAATGATTGATATAAAGTCAAAACTAGTAGGTGCCACACACAGTTAATACAGCCAGACCTGTTGATGGCTTCCCCGCCATCTCTGACTGCATGATTGGGAATTGCATGACAAATGGAAAAGATACTCAGTTGTTTTCATTCTATTCTGGAACATTTATTTTTATTGCAAAAATTTCTGATTCTCAAGAGAAAATTAAAATATTCTTTGCTTTCCTGAGAATAAACCAATAGTGAATTGTTTCTTATGTCTCTATTTGTTCTATGAATTTTCAGATAAAATGATATCAGTGGAATGCTCAGAAAAACTTTGTAAAATCACCTTTACAGCCTACATTTCTCAGCTTACCCTTTGCCCGTGTGCTTCCCCATTTTACCAAAATTGTTCATTATTTTGCACATTAGAATAAAATTCTTTGAGTTAGCTTTATCCTCCTCTACTCCCACCTTTTATGCCACTTATTCTCACATGAGAGCATCAATGCTTTTCAGTTCACAAATTAGGCCCTAATTCAGAACCCATGTAAAGCAAGCCTTGTAGGTATAAGTAATATACACAGGGTCAGACAATGAAGTTTCCAGACTCATCCTAGAAAAAGTGCTACATACGACATTGCAGAACATCACTATGGTCACCAGATGGCCACGGGGAGCACTTGGAAGGTGACTGTAGTGATACTCAGCAATGAGATATGTACCACTTTTTCTAGGATCACCAACTTAATTGTCTGACCTCATATATAACGCAAACTTCCGCACCTTCCTGGCCTTAATACAAATAGTGTTAAAATGCTACATAAGAAATGGTGAAGGGCACTTGTGAAATTAATTCTTTACCCTACGTCTTTCCCCAACTCTCCCAAGGGAGTGCTTTGGCTTTCTTTTGGCCAACAGTAGATCCTGAAAAACTTCATTGTAAGAACTAGGAGAGAGACATATACGGTTAGATTGCTCTGACTCTCAGTTCAGCATCAGTACTTTCAGCTGCTGTTTTGTTCACCTCAGGAAACTTCTATGGAACTCCCAAGCCTCCAGCAGAACCCAGCCCTTTTCAGCCAGATCCTGTTGATCAGGTCCTCTTCGATAATGAGTTTGACTCAGAATCCCAAAGAAAACGAACTACATCTGTCAGCAAAATGGAAAGAATGGACAGTTCTCTTCCTGAAGAGGAAGAAGATGAGGACAAGGAAGCTATGAACGGCAGTGGAAACACAGGTTTGCAAATACATGAACTCCTGCTAACTGATGGATTTTGCTATGACTTTGAATTGGACGTAGTAAAACTTTTTTACAAAGCATGTGGAGAGCAAGTGACTGGATTCTAATTTTTTGAAAAGGTTGTATGTGGAGCAGAAGTGTATCTTGGTACCATACTGTAAGCTAAAGTGAGTTGTCCGATTTTGATAAATTAAGAATAAGCTATCATTAGTGAGAAAATATATGCGATTATCTTGCTGCCTAAAACATTTGAGATTCACCTCCAGTGGTGGAATATGAGAATCTTATTGACCTAAGTCCTGCTTTACACAATGTAAGCAAAATATAGATGTTTTCAGTGAAAGAAAATTTTCAAATATGATTCCCATATTTTCCATTAAATACAAAACCAACAGAAATTTAGTGGCAAAGAATCTGCTCCTTTTGAGTACCCCTAAATACCATGGTGATTGCTTAGGAGGTTCTTACACCCTGAGTGTAACTAGGAAGCCATGGAATCACACCTACACTTGTTTCAGTGGTATTTATTGTAATAATTTCATTCAAAATACTAGAACATACGCTTCCTACAGGCTAGAATTTCACTTATTTTGTTCACTGTTGTATCCCTTGCCCCCCAAAACAGTGCCTGGCACATAGTAGGAACAAAAGTTCCAACATTTGCAGAACCCATGTCCTTATCATTTTCCCAAAGTACCTTGATCTTTTCCTTCATCAGTCGTTAAAATTGCTATGTATAGTATATTTATTGTGTTAACACATTCATTATTTCTCTCTCTCTCCCTCCAAAGTGTAAATTCTCTTTTATAGCCCTAACTTCTTACATAATTATACCACATAGTATGTTTAGTGTTAATTACCACAATGTAATTAGTTGTAATGACCAAAAACAGGTTTAAAAACATTTAGGTGAATTTATCTCTAATCTAGGGGTTAGTGGGGGGAATCATCGTAGCTCTGGAGCCTTTTAATGTTGATATCAGCTTTGCTATTCTACCAAATTAGTTCTATTATCGTTTTAAAATACCAAACACCAGGCTTAGAGACCATGAATCTGTTCTAATATGGGAATTAATATGGTCTTGATTTGAAGAAAAAGAAAATGTTCTTTGATTACTTCCTAATGCAGAGCCTGTCATTGACAACTGCAGTTCCCTTCGAGATAAACCCGTCCAGAATCTCCATAGTTTATGCTTGTCAGGTAAACTGGTTGTTAAGCCAGATGTTGCATACTCTTGGATGTTACTATTTAAAGAGAATGTGTCCAAGAGTCCGTGGGAGGCAGTCTGTGTACTACCTTCAGAGGACATGAACATTGAATTATATTTTTCTTTGCAAGGGAAATATTCAGAATATTTAAATGAAAAAATAACAAAACACCTGACTAAAAGCCCTTTGTCTTTTCTGAACAAATATGAATAGAGGTTGTTAACGTAACACTCAAAATTGGCAAAATATACTTTGTGTATTGCTTTTTAGGGACTAGAATCCCTGCCTTGAAAAATCAAAGAATTGTTGGGGAGTGGGGAAAGGGTGTATGGAGGTTTATTTGTATATACCGTTATGTATATTACTTTATATCTTGCTTAAGAATTAACCACCCAAAATGCTAATATGGCCATATAGGATGACCTATGTCATGTCATAATGCTAAAAATTTTTTTTGAAGAGGTGGTGTTATGTAAAATAACACCAAAATCATTGGCTATTAAGCAAACTTCTTTACCCAGTCACTTGGAATACATTCAGGAAAGTGTTATATATCATATACTTGCTTTTCTTCAACATATGTATTTCCCAAGAATGTAGCTCTCTTTCAGATAGATTTATACACTCGGTGCTTTTTAATTTCATTTTTTCTTTTTTCTTTTTTTTTTAAATACATGTATTTTATTATTCTTCATTACATTATTTCCAACCCCCCCCCAACCCTCTGTGGTAAGACAGAATTGATTTACAGAAAAGAATACAAAAAACACCAAAGCTCGTGGTAGAGGGAGAGAATTCAAGTGGGGAGAGAGAAGCTCTCTCTGTTCCTCTCCCGGTCTTTCCCCGTCTCCTCCTCTAGGCCTCTAGCCTCAGGGTATATATAGGTGTATGGGTTCCTTGGCCAGGAAATAAATGAATACAGTCCCTTCCGCTGGGGGCAAGGTGAATGAGTTTATCAATGAATGGACACAGTCCATCCATGGAATTCAGGCCTAGGAAATTCACAAGAAACTGACCTAGGCATAGGAAATGGGGGTTCCACATTTAGTCCCAAGTGTAAAGTGAAGGAGACAC